>JAVLUX010000006.1:54682500-54722500 GCA_032164185.1 Moxostoma hubbsi
ACAGCTGTGTAAGATCATCACCTGACTGGCATAACCCAGACCTGCAATAACATAAACACATTTTATCACATATTCTCTCTGGAAGCATCAGAATCTAAACTCTCTCACTCACTCTCTCTCTCTCTCTTGCTCTCTCTCTATCGCTCGCTCTCTCTCTCTCTCTCTCTCTCTCTCTCTCTCTCTCTCTCTTTCTCTATCGCTCTCTCTCTCTCTCTCTCTCTCTCTTTCTCTATCGCTCGCTCGCTCTCTCTCTCTCTCTCTCTCTTTCTCTATCGCTCGCTCGCTCTCTCTCTCTCTCTCTCTCTCTCTCTCTCTCTCTTTCTCTATCGCTCGCTCGCTCTCTCTCTCTCTCTCTCGCTCTCTCGCTCTCTCTCTCTCTCTCTCTCTCTCTGTCTTTATTGTACACTATAAGAAGTGACATCTGTTATATCATGCCATAAGTGTTTCATAATGATCTTACAGAGACACCAGCTCTGACTCATACTCTCCTACTGAGGTATAAGCACTTATTGAAAATGAATGAATTAGTGGATCGTGTCCAGATCACAACATTAAAACTAGTATGGTACAACGGGTCTAAAGGCCCCCCAGGTTTAACCCTCCTCTTGCGTTCAGAATCTGCATACACCTTTTTCATTTGCGGGTCAATTTAGAAAATATTTAGAGATATAATAATAAAATAAAAAATAAAGAATAAATAAAACCCACTAGTCCCTCTCCGCTGCCCCTCTCCGAGGTCCTCCAGAAAGGCCAGATAGCCGCCCACTTCCTGATGTAGATATTCATGTTGCCCAAACTTCTATACACCATCTCCTCTAACGCCGCCACCCTGCCCAACTCGACGCACCACTCACAAAACGAGGGTGCACCAGACGACCTCCATTCCCTGAGGATTAACCGCCTGCCAAAACATCACGCCGGTCAGGACCCAGCTTGCCATATATTTATCACCCACATTCAAGACCGCCGCATCCCCCAAAACACACATTCTGGGGCAAAACGAAAACCGAGTGTCAAACACTTTGAAGCTCTGAACCCTCGGCCAAAACTCTCGGATCTTAACACATCCCCAAAAAACATGGGATGTGTCCCCGTCTTCTCGTGTCTTTAAGACCAAGCCTGTCCCATCTAGAGGGGGTCCGACAGAATCAATGTAAAATCTTGAATTGCACAAGGTGCACCCTGCAATCTTTCTCCCATAATCTCTTGAGAGAAGTTGAAGCTCCGCCCCCAGACTCTGAATTATCAGGGAGTAATACACTGATGCCTCACGACTTTTCCCAAAAGCAGTAATCCCCCCTCCCAGAGTGTCTGCTGCTTTAGGGGGGTGTGTGCTACTCCCCAAAACAGTACAGAGCAGGTGGTGCAGCTGTAAATACTTATAGAACTGAGATCTGGGAATCCCAAAATGTTGAACCAAATATTAAAGGAACTCCGCTCTCATACGGGTCACCGAGAGTACTGTAGTAACCCCCTCCCAATCCACTCTGACCAGCAGAAAGGGGGTTTGTTGATACATCATTTGGGGTTCAGCCATATGCTCGAGGCAACATTTAAATAAATGTCCGATTTAAACACTTTTGTCCATATCGAGTGTAAATGTGAGATAACGGGGGGGGGGGGGGGGGGGGGGGCCCACCTGCCTACATCACTTGGAAACCTTTTTGTTAAAGGGTTAGTTCACCCAAAAATGGAAATGATCCCATAATTTACTCACCCTCAAGCCGTCCACGCATTCACAAGAGAGTCGAGCTCCGGTGCATGACGTAGGCGTAGTGTAAGCTCCGGTGAGGAGTGACGAAAACTCTCTTGTGAACGTGCGGACGGCCGTTACTGGAAGCCAGTGATTATAGTTTAGAAAGTCATTAATATGGATGTTTTTCTTACACAAACGCATCGCTTCAGAAGGCCTTTATTAACCCCCTGGAGCCGTATGGATTACTTCTATAATGGACGGATGCACTTTTTTGGGCTTCAAAATCTAAGGTACCATTCACTCCCATTATACAGCTGGGAAGAGCGGGATATTTTTAATATAACTCCGATTGTGTTAGGCTGAAAGAAGAAAGTCATAAACACCTAGGATGGCTTGAGGGTGAGATTTTTGGGTGAACTAAGCCTTTAAGGGGTGTATTATGGGTATGTTGATAGTATGACAAAGTCACAAAGTTTTATACCACGCTAAAAACTGTTTGGTATTTAAAAATGATTATCTACCTATGCAAAAGGAGCGTTAAAGGCACATTTGATTTAATTTTCTCACCAAAACACTAAATAGCAACAAAAACTAGCATAGCACTTTCCCAAACACAGTTTGTCCCGATGAGTTGCAAAATGACTCTTAAACTCTCATCCGACACAGTGTCACTCATGGCTGTCCACTTTGCTTCAGCATTCGTGCACGATTCACGCCACTTTGGGCTCGACTCTGCGTAACGAAACTTGGTGCCGTGAGTGATTTTAGCCGTTCTAACTTCCACGAGACTGAGCTGTTGAATTAGCCACGCCCCCTATTTACAAAACCTTGCACATTAAAGCTACATTTGAGGCTATGTCTACATTAATCCGGATACATCTGAAAATGGCGTTTTCGTTCAAAACACTCTCTGTCCACACTAACGTTTTCAAGCGTTTTTCAAAAGTTGCTCGTTCACACTGAAACGTATGAAAACGCTTAAATCATGTTACTGTGCATGTGCGTGTACGGTCTGAAACGCAATTGTCCTCGTGTCCCGTCGCCGGACACCAATTCCCGAGTAAATTTCCTGTCGCCTTTGAAGGAACGCAAATGTATTTTTTAACAACGCTACCAAAGTGAGTATCAGGCACAACAGCGGCGCTATAACACGGGCCGCCATCTTGATTGTTTTGGATGGATAGATCACATGACTAAAAATGCGTCATTGTTTTCCAAAGCGTCCGTTATGGAAGTCCGCACTGCGAAAAACGGCGTTTTCAAAAAGCTCAGTTTTCACAGACAAAAACGGCGTCTCAGTGCGGACGGAAGGCCGGAGAGAAAAAAGATGCGTTTTCAAACGAAAACATATTAGTGTGGGCGTGGCCTGAGACCAACACCGCGCAGAAGAGTAGCATTTCATTAAAGAAATCGCTTAAAACACCTTTAAGTCTTTCAATGATTTCTAAACAAAATCTGTCAACATCTCAATTGTATTAGATCATAACAAAGGAGTATAAATTATCATATATAGCAAATACAGCGTATTGCATCTAGTGCGGGACATGCAATATAGCATAAAAAATCGACAAACTCCTTATCCGATACTTTAATGCTGCTGTTCTCACTTGTTTGAACATAGAGGTTTACTGTAAATCACTGTCCACTTTCACTGCACGGAAAAGAGCAGTGTGAACATTCTACTAAACATCTCCTTTCAACGGTTATATAGTGTGACCTGCAAACAGAGGACAGACTCTCTTCCAGGCGCTGACTCCTGCGAGACTGGTGAACTGACCCAGAGCCGTTTCCAACAGGAAGAGAGGAATCCCACACAGGAACAGGAATAACATGTACGGCACAAAGAACACACCTGTCTCGAAGACGGAGAGAACAAGAGGATGATTACAATGTTTGACTTGAGAGTGAGTACAAAAGACACAATAGCACAAATATACAAGCAGGGATGCTGCACAAATACTCCACGTGATCTTGCAATTACTACGTGCTTATATAGGCTATATTATGCATGCATAATAGCTTTTGGGGCCACTGAATGTAAATGACGCGTATGAATGTGTGAATGAATGTTTCACCTCCTCCATTCTTGTAACACAGATATGGGAACCGCCACACATTTCCCAAACCGATAATCTGTCCGGCAACGGCCAATAGAAATTCAGCTTTACTGGCCCACTGACCACGCTCCTGCAGGTCACAACCCTGCAGCGGCTGACCTCTGACCCCCAGCAGCACGTCCACCTGCTCGACACACACCTGTGAAGACATGACACCCCTCACAACACGGGTGGGGAAGGAAAAAAACGTATAATGAGCTGAATGAGAGACGATGAGAAACACACACACACACACATTATGCATAAACTTACATCACAACAGTGTGTTGCAGTCGTCTCATCATACGTACGGTCTACGCTCGAGCGCTTGTTTTTGTGTATGTGTGTTATCTAATACTGTGAGGGAGGAGTGTCCCTAAATAGGGCCCAATGTGAGCAGCACGCTCAGCAGGAGTGGCTGTTCTTATGTAAGTTAATATCTCCGCATGACTTGAGAAATGTTGATATTTGACAATAATTCTTCATTCTTACCTTCACTTTTTTAATAATACTTTATAAAAATAAACAGCTCTACACACGTGTGTCTGCGTATATCATTAAACCTGTTTGCCTTCGTGTTAGAAAGTTCATGCTGCTCTTTTCATACAATTACAGTTAAGATCATGTTTATAAATCTCTCATATTGCAGATATTACCATAAGATATTGATTGGATCTTTTGATCAACTTCTTTTTTTGTAATTATGGAAATATTTTTATTGATAGAAGGATTTTATTGGACTGAGCTTACGGGCTAGTGGGGAAAATATGAGATATTCATGTGTTGTATATCGTTGGAAATGCCTCAATTAGTAAAATGTAATGAGTCGATTTATTTCAATCAGAGATCAAACTGCTGTCAGATTTAGTGCAAGAAATTCCCACTGACACACACAGATATACTCAACAGGAGTGTATGTGTACCTTATTACTTCCTGAAACATTCATTTAACAGACAATAACATCTCATAACTTACAGCCGAATATCCCGATTCAAACGAGCCCAAACACGACAAAATATAATGAGCAGATAATATTCCTCAAAGAGTGTACAAGGAAAGACACATTGTGTGTGTGTGTGTGTTTGTGTGTGTGTGTGTTAGTGTGTGTGTTAGTGTGTGTGTGTGCGTGTGTGCATTTGTGTTTTGTGTGTGTGTGTGTGTGTGTTTTGTGTGCGTTTGTGTTTTGTGTGTGTGTGTGTGTGTGTGTGTGCGTTTGTGTTTTGTTTGTGTGTGTGTGTGTTTGTGTGTGTGTGTGTGTGTGTGTTTATATGTGTGTGTGTGTGTGTGTGTGTGTGTTGTGAATGTGCATGTGTGTGTGTGTGTGTTGTGAGTGTGCTTTTGTGTGCGTGTGTGTGTGTGTGTGTGTGTGTGTGTGTTGTGAGTGTGCATGTGTGTGTGTGTGTGTGTGTGTGTGTGTGTGTGTGTGTGTGTATAAACACACATCCACATATGTGTTCATGTTCATGATGTGATGCTCCTGATTATTTCATATTTCTGTATTTGTCGTCTAATCAGTTTATATCCAATGGCCGGTAACTTTTGACCAGGAACGCAACAAGTGTAACAAAATGAAATAAAAGCAAACAATATGGTTCAATTTTTTTGTATTTTCACATACCAGATGTGAAAAAGTCACTGATTTGTTTCCCAATTGGATTAAGTAAAATAATAATAATAAAAAAACGTAACCAAAACAATGTCCAGGTCAAAATGACCATAATATAACTAAATGTTTAAAGCATTTAGGGACCAGCAGCTATCAAGCTCTGTAGCTGTACAACTTTGGCAAATGGGGAAGATTATCAGTGAATAATGATGATTCAATTTGGGTAAGTCAATACTTTCTTTTGTCATGTTGGACTGTGAAATATTGCAAAAATAAAAGCATGATTCAAAATAAAAGCTAGAAGCCTGAAATTGAAGAAATTGAAACAAAAATATATTACAACGGTATAGTAAAATGTAACATTCATTGAAGTAATATTAATAATAATAATGATAATAATGATAATAATAATTATGCAATATATCACAAACAAGAGTGCTAGTATACTGAATGAAAGTTTGCTCAAATGCATTGGTGTATTAAAAAGAAATTGTTCTATTTTTTTTACTTGTTAAATTTGTTTTTTAAGTTTAAAGAATTTGATTAGACACCATTTGGATGATGCAATTAAATTAAACTTGAAAACATGGAATTCTAGAAAATTTCTTTAAAAAATAAATAAATACAAAATTAAAAACTAAAGCTACTTCAAAACACTTACGTAAACTCTGGTGCATTTTTGGGCTGCTGCCCGCAATTTTTCACATTCAATTTTAAAAGCTCCCCATTCACATATATGTGCATATGCACCCTCACAGATGTGAACTGTAGGTGGCGCTCTAACACATTCCATCACAATATACAGATGTGAACTGTAGGTGGCGCTCTAACACATTCCATCACAATACACAGATGTGAACTGTAGGTGGCGCTCTAACACATTCCATCACAATATACAGATGTGAACTGTAGGTGGCGCTCTAACACATTCCATCACAATACACAGATGTGAACTGTAGGTGGCGCTCTAACACATTCCATCACAATACACAGATGTGAACTGTAGGTGGCGCTCTAACACATTCCATCACAATACACAGATGTGAACTGTAGGTGGCGCTCTAACACATTCCATTACAATACACAGATGTGAACTGTAGGTGGCGCTCTAACACATTCCATCACAATATACAGATGTGAACTGTAGGTGGAGCTCTAACACATTCCATCACAATACACAGATGTGAACTGTAGGTGGCGCTCTAACACATTCCATCACAATACACAGATGTGAACTGTAGGTGGCGCTCTAACACATTCCATCACAATACACAGATGTGAACTGTAGGTGGCGCTCTAACACATTCCATCACAATATACAGATGTGAACTGTAGGTGGCGCTCTAACACATTCCATCACAATACACAGATGTGAACTGTAGGTGGCGCTCTAACACATTCCATCACAATATACAGATGTGAACTGTAGGTGGCGCTCTAACACATTCCATCACAATACACAGATGTGAACTGTAGGTGGCGCTCTAACACATTCCATCACAATATACAGATGTGAACTGTAGGTGGCGCTCTAACACATTCCATCACATTATACAGATGTGAACTGTAGGTGGCGCTCTAACACATTCCATCACAATATACAGATGTGAACTTTAGGTGGCGCTCTAACACATTCCATCACATTATACAGATGTGAACTGTAGGTGGCGCTCTAACACATTCCATCACAATATACAGATGTGAACTGTAGGTGGCGCTCTAACACATTCCATCCCATTATACAGATGTGAACTGTAGGTGGCGCTCTAACACATTCCATCCCATTATACAGATGTGAACTGTAGGTGGCGCTCTAACACATTCCATCACATTATACAGATGTGAACTGTAGGTGGCGCTCTAACACATTCCATCACATTATACAGATGTGAACTGTAGGTGGCGCTCTAACACATTCCATCACAATACACAGATGTGAACTGTAGGTGGCGCTCTAACACATTCCATCCCATTATACAGATGTGAACTGTAGGTGGCGCTCTAACACATTCCATCCCATTATACAGATGTGAACTGTAGGTGGCGCTCTAACACATTCCATCACAATACACAGATGTGAACTGTAGGTGGCGCTCTAACACATTCCATCACAATACACAGATGTGAACTGTAGGTGGCGCTCTAACACATTCCATCACATTATACAGATGTGAACTGTAGGTGGCGCTCTAACACATTCCATCACAATACACAGATGTGAACTGTAGGTGGCGCTCTAACACATTCCATCACAATACACAGATGTGAACTGTAGGTGGCGCTCTCCATCACAATATACAGATGTGAACTGTAGGTGGTGCTCTAACACATTCCATCACAATATACAGATGTGAACTGTAGGTGGCGCTCTAACACATTCCATCACAATACACAGATGTGAACTGTAGGTGGCGCTCTAACACATTCCATCACAATACACAGATGTGAACTGTAGGTGGCGCTCTAACACATTCCATCACAATACGCAGATGTGAACTGTAGGTGGCGCTCTAACACATTCCATCACAATACACAGATGTGAACTGTAGGTGGCGCTCTAACACATTTCATCACAATACACAGATGTAAACTGTAGGTGGCGCTCTAACACATTCCATCACATTATACAGATGTGAACTGTAGGTGGCGCTCTAACACATTCCATCACATTATACAGATGTGAACTGTAGGTGGCGCTCTAACACATTCCATCACAATACACAGATGTGAACTGTAGGTGGAGCTCTAACACATTTTATCACATTATACAGATGTGAACTGTAGGTGGCGCTCTAACACATTCCATCACATTATACAGATGTGAACTGTAGGTGGCGCTCTAACGCATTCCATCACATTATACAGATGTGAAATGTAGGTGGTGCTCTAACACATTCCATCACAATATACAGATGTGAATTGTAGGTGGCGCTCTAACACATTCCATCACAATACACAGATGTGAATTGTAGGTGGCGCTCTAACACATTCCATCACAATACACAGAAGTGAACTGTAGGTGGCGCTCTAACACATTCCATCACAATATACAGATGTGAACTGTAGGTGGCGCTCTAACACATTCCATCACAATACACAGATGTGAACTGTAGGTGGTGCTCTAACACATTCCATCACAATATACAGATGTGAACTGTAGGGGGCGCTCTAACACATTGCATCACAATACACAGATGTGAATTGTAGGTGGCGCTCTAACACATTCCATCACATTATACAGATGTGAACTGTAGGTGGCGCTCTAACGCATTATATCCCTCACAGATGTGCTCGTCCATAGACATTCAGTCTAATGTTCAGTTCAAGCAACACCCTCATTATAAGACTACAAGCTCAATCTAGGGGTCATTAGAAAGCTGAGATTCTCCCCTTTGCGATGAATCAGTCGTCTTTTGAACTGTGGTATTAGGACAACACAATTAACAATTACAGTCACATTCTTGAGAATGAGAGCTTTCATTTGAAAACATTTCCATTATGTGTGTAGTAGCGATAATGAAGATGACTTATGTGAATGACTTTTATTCTCATATAAATATTTCTACCCCATTTACTCTAGAGGGTACTAATTTTAGACATCATAGGTATCTGTACTGACTACTGCAATTTTGGTATCATGACAAACTATTTGGGGGTTAGGGTAATGGTTAGGGTCAGGGTTAGGTCAGGGGTATCGCCAACCCCCCCTCCCCAGACTGATCAATGTTGAAGAACAGGTCAGCAGTGTTTATGTAGGTCAGAGTTTAACACAACTAATACAATTACTGCTGCTTCACAACCCAGTAAGAGATGTTGACTTTGCCGATGTGGAATGGATTTTTTCCATTCATTCTGAACCATCAACTGACACACTCTAGGGCTTGGCCTCACTGACCCCACCGCCCCATAAACACTCGACAATATGTTCTAGATAAACTATGTGATGAATGTGACATCACTTTTCAGCATCTCACATTCTCTGTGAGACATCAAGAGTAGCTATGCAATGATTTTACAATCATGACATATTTCAAACAGCTGTGAACAACTGTAAGCCAGACAGGTTATGTAATAATATTGCAACAATTCTGACACAATATCTCTGTCTCTCTGGACAGCTGCTTTATTTCTAATAAACAAAACCCCACCAAAAATCGCATTGCTTAAACTTAAGGTTTACATATGGACCAAAAAATACAATCTGAGTTGTTGGTTAGGTGGAATGGAGTGGCCACTTTTGCATAGAAATTACGATGAAAAGTAATGAAATACAATGTGCTAAAACTAACTTCCCAGTGTATTTGTCATTTAAAGTTTGATACATTTTTAGACACCATGTCATCTTTAAATCCACAGGCATATATAGTTGAGCAGTAGAAGCCATCCATCAACTATCCTAGATGACCTAGGTTACAAAGTCCCTAGAAGTCCATGTCCAAACATTCAAGGCAAGGTAGCTGCACCTTGTGAACAACATACAACCCAATCGCTGGGTACCGTTTGAAAGTAAGGCAGCATCAGCCAGACAGCTTCCTTGTGGCTTTCACTGCCCGAGTGTCATAATAATCTTTACCTCATGGGTACTGTACATCAGCCAAAAAATGACAACATTGATGCCACTGAGTCCGGTCACCTGCTAAAGTCTCTAACCATCTATTGGCCACCTCCCGGGGTCCCCAGCCCAGAAGATGAACATGACCTACCATACCTAAAGTCTTACCTGTAGCCTTTATTTCTCATTGCCAAGTCATTTTTTGACAACCACAAACCTTACAGCAATCAGCTGGCAGCTGACTGTATAGCGTGCAGCATGGTAAACGGTGGTTAGGCATTCAAAGTAGTCTGTGCATCCTGACAGCTTGTAAGTGTGAACTACCTTGATTCTCTGAATCTAAAATCCACCTTCTGACTTCATCGTTGCTAACCCTCTGCTGTCATCCAATTCATGCGATCGAACGCTAACATCAGTTGACCTGATGATGCCTCAGATCCTCCACTCTGAGCGGCTAGGTTTCACAGCCATAGAATAAGACTGCCCGCACTGTGGTTTTGTAGAAACACCCTATCATCTTGATTGAAATGCCGGTTTGATGCCATAGGTGACCCATGTTGCTGAGGACAGCTCTAGACTTTGCAATTTGAAGACCTATCTCAGTACCTACACTTCCGCCATTACCAATACAGCTTTGAATGTACACAAACTCATCAACTACCTTTAATATTTCATTATCAGGTCTTATGTTAGTAGTGTTAATGCAATCTTGAAGCAGCACTTTACACTTTGAAGGTGCAAAGTGCATGCCGAAAAATCAAGCTAGAAATACTATCAAGTGTTACTTGTGCCTCATAGAAACTGTTGAACAGCAAAACCTTATCATCAGCATAGTCAGGATCCATTACTTTGTCCCAGGGAAGAATGTCAACATCCAAACGTTGCAGACTGAGGTAAACGTTGGTACACGGAGTCTACTAGAAGTTGGTGGACGACCAAAAAGAAGAAGATTCATTCGAGTTTAAAGGGTCATTTATGGCAGCTTTCCTTCCTACTGACTATCTCACTGAGGTAGAAGACCAACTTAAAGCCATGGTTCAGGGCCCAGACCACAGCATCAGGGACTTTGCCTGTGACTATAGAGCAATGTGATTGAAGTGGAAGGCCGACCTCCCAGAAGTGGAAGTGGTGAGGCAAATCTTGAACAGTGGTAACCCTTCCCTGGCAGGCAGTCTGAGGAGTGCAGTGCATACTGTAGAACGGCTGGTAAAGGTTGGATCAAAATCGAAAGATACCTGAACACAAAGAAAGATTACAGGGTCAAAATCAACCAAATCAAAGCCCACGAAAGAGGGAGAAGAGTACCCCAGCAAGCCATAACATTACCACTAAATCCCCTGGTACTCACCATGTGTTCCTAGTACAGTCTACTACTCCTCCACTGCTCAAGGTTGCCATTGGAGTTTGTGGATTCCAAGTGGAAGCCATTGTTGACACAGGTTCCACCTACACCTTAATGCAAATAGTGAGAACCTCCAGAAGAGTTCAAACAGGACTTTTGGAAAGGCACACACATCAGAATGCAAAGTCTCTATATCGTACGAATGGCACGGATTTGTGTGGACAGTAGACACATACGTCATGTCTGATAAACAGCTAGCTTTTCCCCTCATCCTTGGTCTAGACTTCCTAAGTCAAACAGACATGCACATGGCAGAAAGGAGCTATGGACTTATGATTAGAGGAAAATCGAATGTCTTCCCTTTCCTCCAACAGCCACTGTGGGGACAGACCTGGATCCAGCAAAAGGAACATGCAACCTCCCTGTATATTGATTTACCTCTAAAGAAACCTGAAAAAACCTGAGGCCCGAACATCAGCCACAATACATAGTGACATGATAATGAGCCATCCTCCAGAGGTACAATATATCTTGCATGCATGTTCAACTGTCTGTTCCGACGTACTGGGAAGAACAAACCAGACAACACACCACATCATAACCACTGATGATGTCCTGATCAGGAGTAAAGCATATCGAGTCTCACCCCTGAAAAAATATGTTATTAGAGTGGAGATTGAAAGGATGCTCCAGGAGGGAGTCTCCCCACTTTGGAATGCTCAATTCCCACTACTTAGTAGGTCCTCATAGTGGTGTGGTTACTCACCTCAATCTGGGTGGAGGAGGACAAGTCCCATTTGCCTCCACTTCTAAGACAGTCAATCCGCACATCTTATCATGTGGCTCGCTGTGCTTTATTGTGTATTCAACTACCAAACAGCAACACCTTGAAGATCACGAGGCAGTTTTCTGCAAGCTCAAGAACTCCAACCTGACCTTGAATTTGAAGAAATTAAATGTTCTCAAGACAGAGTTCAAATTCTTGGGACATGTCATTTCAAGGAAAGAGGTGGAGGTGGATCCTGAGAAGGTTGCCGCCATCACTGATTATCCCACTCCCCAAGGTCTCCTATCACTAAAGATATTCCTAAACTTGGTGGGGTGGTACCATAAATTCATCCCTTACGTTTCTGAACTTGCTGCTCCACTGAACCATCTGAAGTGGAAAGT
This sequence comes from Moxostoma hubbsi, assembly GCA_032164185.1. Classification (NCBI taxonomy): domain Eukaryota; kingdom Metazoa; phylum Chordata; class Actinopteri; order Cypriniformes; family Catostomidae; genus Moxostoma; species Moxostoma hubbsi. The sequence continues at coordinate 54,694,964 of JAVLUX010000006.1, forward strand.
TGTTGAGTAGAAATGGACCATTGAATGCCAACAAAGCCTTGACAGACTCAAAGAAGCTCTGAAACAAGTGCCTGTGTTAGCACAACCCAGCAATTTCAAGTGCAAACTTTCAAGTGCAAACTAGCATGGTTGGACTTGGAGCTGAGCTCACCTAGAACATCGATGGTGACGAGAGTGTAATTTCTTATGCTTCAAGGAGCTGAAGAGGAGCTGAGCTAAACTACTCTACATTGGAGAAGGAGTGTCTTGCGACTGCAAGGGGATTCCAAGGGGACTGCAAGGGGATTCCTTGCAACAGCCCAAATGACTTATGGGCTGTTGAGACGTAGCACCATTATCTCAAAGGAATCCCCTTTGTGGTGTTCACTGACTTGCTGCACTGTCATGGGTCTCTCCAAAAGCTACTTCACAGCTCACCAGGTGGACTTTGAGGTTGCAGCAGTTTAATTTGCATGGTGGCCAGATGTGCACAAGGATGTGTGGGATGCATGTAAAGGAATGTTCAGTGTGTCAGCAATGCAACAGTCCCTTTAGTTTCCTCCAATATACTGATATAAAAGAACCAGGCTACATGTTGGGTATGGATTTCATGGGACCTTTTCCCTGGAGCAAGAAAGGCAACGTCTTCTTTTTAGTAGTCACTGACTATTTCACCTAGTGGGATGAAATGTCCCAATTAAGGACAGGAGGACTCCTCAAATTTGCCAGATCCTAAAGGACGACATCTTTATGAGGTATGGGGTTCCCCAAGTACATTCTTTCTGATCGTGAACCTCATTTTCTTAGTCAGTTCATAGTGGATCTCTGCAAGAAATGGGGAATCACTCAGAAAATCAAAACCAGCTATCAGCCCCCAAACATATCTCACAGAATGAATGTGAGCTCAATAGGACTTTAAAGACCATTATGGCATTTAATGCAGGAGAAAGTCATAGAGAATGTTTAGATTTGCCATTAACGCCGCTAAACATGAATCCACCAATAGAACACCTTCTGAACTTGTTCTGGGCAGACAACCTGAAGGGACCCCTAGAAATACTGATACTCCACTCTCTTTGGAAGTCTCCCTAAGTGGCCTCCGGCTGGACTCTGTGACAATGCCATATTAGGGCTATTTACTTTATTTAAGTTAAAACTGTTCATTTATGTCCTAATCTGTTCACAACCAAAAAATGTTTTACTGGAAATAAATTGATTTGGACTTCATTTAAATAATTTACTTACAAGTTTCAGTTTATTTGTGTCCGTTAACTGTTTTTGCTTCCTGTTAAGAACAGGAATGACTCTTATTTTGAAACAGCCTCATGGCTTATCAGGGCATGGGGTAGTCATTTTGAGTGGGGAGTCAAACAAAACTGGTAGATTACCTGTGTTGGGGCCAGTTTCCAGTAAAAACATCTTTTCTCTTTCTTGGAATCGACTTGTGGATAAAGCTTTGTGGATTACTTGAAGCAGACCCTATTTCAAAGAGAAGACCATTTTTGGTGAGACTGTATTTTTTCAATTTTTCTATTTTTGTTGTTGGCCAACACATTTGCATTTGGACTTTGTTGAAACTGTTTTTTTGCAGTTTGAGATGAACTGAGATTTTTGTTGGACTTGGGGATTTAATCATTTATTACTCATTTGGACTCACTCTGTATATATACACTTGTTTTGGTTTATGGTCCTGTGTATTTGTAGTTTTGTTGCAGCATCATAATACATGTTTGTTCATTCTTATTCCTCATGTGTTGTGTTTTAATAAGTTTGAACAATTAGGAATGCTTTGCACTACCCCAGATTCTCAGAACCTTTGAGATAACAACTGAGTTTATTGATAAGTGTAAGCCCAATGTGTCACACCGTGAGACAACGGAGCAATAACTATGCCAATATTCTAGTGACGACAGGGGTTAGTCTGACCCGCCAATGGTTTTCACAGGATCTTCTTTCTCCCTTTTTGAATATTGGTATGATTTGCCCCAGCGGGGATGGCCTCTGTTGTCCATACGAAATGGAACTTAATCCATTTGAGTTGGGACTACATAAATACCTTTTGTGATGTTAATGATCTATGCATTGGATGTTAAAATTAAGTGTTCTCTTTTTGTTTCTGCAAGATGAATATAAAGGGGGATAGTTATGTTATGCTGAGATTTTGAAGAGTTTCTGTTATGTTGGAGTTTTGAAGGGTTACCATTATAGTGAAGAGTGAGTTAATGTTGAGGACACGCATGAAATTGATTGCTTCGTTGTGCTAATCATAGCATAGGAACTAAACTACACTTTGTAGTGCTTCCAACCAGCATGTATTTAGTATGCTAATATTCACTTATACTATTTAGTACATGAGAAATAAGAGATTCATTCGACTCGATCCTACTTGCTTTTCCGAGCTTGCTTTTCCACTAGTTTAGAGCCACCTCAAAACGTGGGTGTTATTATAGGATGATCGTCATAGTTACGGCGCCTCTACTGCCGTGACATCATCTTTACCGTGATACAACAACCCGACCGCTAGCTGTTAGCGACTAGCTCATTGTGCTGCATAAAGCAGTTGTTGCATGGTGATTTCACACAGGTGTAACACTTAAATTGGACTGGTTGTTTTAGAAGCTTCCAGTAGCTGGTCAACTAAATAAAGTGAAGAGTATAGAGTTACCGTAACAAAACGTCCCATCCTCCATTGTGAACTCCAACAACGCCGTGACCGAGTCCAGGGCGCTCTCCCTCCCATTGCTCGCAGGTCTAGATGGCTTTCCACAGTGGAGTTGAGACGAGTTGTTCCGTGCAGTGGAAAAGCCCCATAACAGTGATGTCTACACGTATTCCCAAGTTCAACAAGCTTGTAATTTTTACATTTAGCTGAGAATATATATTAGAGGTGGACCAATATATCGGCTTTACTGATTAATCTATGCCGATGGTTTGTTTTTTTATTATTGCTACAAGTTGATAATTAAGTTTAAATGGAAGTGAGGGCATGCGAAGAAAAATGCAACTATGGGAACGTCCCTCATCAGCACATACATCGTGTCTCCAAATTCATATATTGTAAATAATAACCCTTACAAAAAATCCAAACAATTTGCAAACTTGCCGCTAATTCGCCACTCGTTATTTCCACATGCAAATTAGCTTTTGTTCTGCGGCAAATATTTGCTAGAAGTTTGCAGCTCTTTACCGTAAGTCGTGAACCTCCGGCAAACCTTTGGCAACAATGGACAGTTTGCCGCAAGTTTGCCGCAAAGATCAATTGAAATTTTTATGTGGCGAATTTGCCGTGTACACTCGATTTTCAAAAGGGAAAAAAAGAGGCTATAAAAAGCTTAATTTGGTAAATATTAAATATAGAGCATTGTAATGAAGCCAAATTTCCATCATTTTAAAATAAGAGACCCCAGTGTGTCGTTTTTAGGCTTGTTTAATGTTAAAATTCCCACATTATGCACCAAATCTTTTTTTTTTTTTTTTTTTTTTTTTTTTTCTGATTATTATTTGGATTTTTGTTAAAAAAAAAAATATATATATATATTTTTTTTTTAATTCATTTTGGACTCTGAACTCTATGTCTGTGCCAACTAAGAAAAAGTTATTTTGTAATCTTGATTAATTGCAGCGATTAATCTGTTATCAGCCTTTTCCACTGCCTTAGTTATCATATCGGCAAAATCCACTATCGGTCGACCTCTTGTAAATCTAGTGTTTTCCTAGTTCAGACTTCCAATATCTAAAGTAATCTAAACTTTTTCTGCATTAGATAATTCAGTCAACTTTTAAAATAGAGATTGTCTGACAATATAGAAGTTGAATTTTTTACAGTGTAAGGCCGCTAACAGGAAGTCAGCAGGTCAGACGGTTTAATGAGTTAATGCTAATCAGAGCCAGACTGGTAAAAACAAAATCTGCTCTTATGACTGCGAATCACACCAGACAAACGGTCTCGCTTAAAGGTGAGAAATGCACTTTCTAGACGACTGCCATGATTTATTTGTCACTGAGACGGAAGGCAATGCAATAAAACAGAAGTTTGTCATCCTTCAATTAAGCAAGGATTTTCAGCACCCTGACAAAAACCACAGTGATGATAAAATGTTTCATTATGATAATCGACTGAAATCGGCCGCACACAAAAATACTGGTCATTTGTTTTACTTGTATTTTTCATTTCAAGTCCATTTTTGGGAGTGGGTGTGGGGGGGGGGGTCACATTCCTGTCTGTCTAAACTGTAAATGCTCTACATGCTGGTTCACACTGTCTATCAACTATCTATTAAATCTGGCACATCCAGACTAATGTGATCCGTTTGAAAAGGCATTGATCTTGCTACATTTATGCCTCTCAAGCACACTAGAATGGGCTTTCCTCCACTGAAAAATTAGACTTTTTTGAAAACATTTTTCATATTGTTACTTCCCTGGACATTCCAGGAACGTTAGTTTTGGGTTCCAGAACAGTCATTCAAACATTTTAATTCCTAACGTTCCCCTAAACTTTGTGCCAGTATCCTTTCTGCAACCCTGCTGTACGTCAATCTACCATCCATTGTTTAATTAAATATTAATAGAAGATACATCACATGTACAGGGGCAAGAAAAATTATGTGAACCCTTTGGAATTATCTGGTTGTCTGCATAAAATGTGCTCACAATTATAGACCAACACAATGTGGTTAAACTAACAACACTCCAATAAAGACATGAAAGATTATAATTGCTTAACACATCCCGTTAAACATTCACAGTGCTGTGGAAAAAGTAAGTGAACCCCTAGGCTAATGATGTCAACAAAGCTAATTAGAGTTAGGAGTTGGTAAACCTGGCATCCAATTAATGAAACGAGATTGGAGGTGTGGGTTAGAGCTACTTTGACTTGTAAAAAGCACTCAAACATTTTGAGATCGCTCTTCACAAGAAGCATCTGCTGATGTGGACCGAAAGAGATCTCAGAATACCTACGATCAAGAATTGTTGCTTTGCATAAAGCTGGAAAGGGTTACAGAGTTATCTGGAGGAGTTTAGATATTCATCTGTCCACAGTTAGACAAACTGTCTATAAATGGAGATGATTTAGTACTATAGATACTCTCACTAGAAGTGGTCGTTAGATATTCATCTGTCCACAGTTAGACACACTGTCTATAAATGGAGATGATTTAGTACTATAGGTACTCTCACTAGAAGTGGCCGTTAGATATTCATCTGTCCACAGTTAGACAAACTGTCTATAAATGGAGATGATTCAGTACTATAGGTACTCTCACTAGAAGTGGCCGTTAGATATTCATGTCCACAGTTAGACAAACTGTCTATAAATGGAGATGATTTAGTACTATAGGTACTCTCACTAGAAGTGGCCGTTAGATATTCATCTGTCCACAGTTAGACAAACTGTCTATAAATGGAGATGATTTAGTACTATAGGTACTCTCTCTAGAAGTGGCCGTTAGATATTCATCTGTCCACAGTGAGACAAACTGTCTATAAATGGAGATGATTTAGTACTATAGGTACTCTCTCTAGAAGTGGCCGTTAGATATTCATCTGTCCACAGTTAGACAAACTGTCTATAAATGGAGATGATTTAGTACTATAGGTACTCTCACTAGAAGTGGCCATTAGATATTCATCTGTCCACAGTTAGACAAACTGTCTATAAATGGAGATGATTTAGTACTATAGGTACTCTCTCTAGAAGTGGCCGTTAGATATTCATCTGTCCACAGTGAGACAAACTGTCTATAAATGGAGATGATTTAGTACTATAGGTACTCTCTCTAGAAGTGGCCGTTAGATATTCATCTGTCCACAGTTAGACAAACTGTCTATAAATGGAGATGATTTAGTACTATAGGTACTCTCACTAGAAGTGGCCATTAGATATTCATCTGTCCACAGTTAGACAAACTGTCTATAAATGGAGATGATTTAGTACTATAGGTACTCTCACTAGAAGTGGCCGTTAGATATTCATCTGTCCACAGTTAGACAAACTGTCTATAAATGGAGATGATTTAGTACTATAGATACTCTCACTAGAAGTGGTCGTTAGATATTCATCTGTCCACAGTTAGACACACTGTCTATAAATGGAGATGATTTAGTACTATAGGTACTCTCACTAGAAGTGGCCGTTAGATATTCATCTGTCCACAGTTAGACAAACTGTCTATAAATGGAGATGATTTAGTACTATAGATACTCTCACTAGAAGTGGTCGTTAGATATTCATCTGTCCACAGTTAGACACACTGTCTATAAATGGAGATGATTTAGTACTATAGGTACTCTCACTAGAAGTGGCCGTTAGATATTCATCTGTCCACAGTTAGACAAACTGTCTATAAATGGAGATGATTCAGTACTATAGGTACTCTCACTAGAAGTGGCCGTTAGATATTCATGTCCACAGTGAGACAAACTGTCTATAAATGGAGATGATTTAGTACTATAGGTACTCACACTAGAAGTGGCCGTTAGATATTCATCTGTCCACAGTTAGACAAACTGTCTATAAATGGAGATGATTTAGTACTATAGGTACTCTCTCTAGAAGTGGCCGTTAGATATTCATCTGTCCACAGTTAGACAAACTGTCTATAAATGGAGATGGTTTAGTACTATAGGTACTCTCACTAGAATCATAATGAGCTTTATTGCCAAGTGTGCTTACACATACAAGGAAAGCTTCCAGTGCACAAATATTACAGCAAAATGACAGAGACCATAATAAAAAAACAGAATAAAAATAAAGTGACTGGAATGTGTGTGTGTGTGTGTGTGTGTGGAAATACAGAATTATATATACACACACACGTCTGTTATATACAGTGCAAGGGCATGTAAAGGCAGAAGAGGCTGGATATGTTGGATAATATAAATAGACTTAACTGTGTATTGCACATAATTATTGCTCAATGGGGCAATTTTAACTGTTCATGGCCTGAGGGGAAAAACTGTTCCTGTGCATGACGGTTCTGGTGCTCTGTGGTGTCGGCCAGATGGCAACAGTACAAAAAGGTAGTGAACTAAACCTTGAAGTCTTCTGATGTCCGATTTTTATTGCTGAACCAATCCAGACAGTTATTGAAGTGCAGAGGACAGACTCAATGACTGCTGAGTAGAACTGTATCAGCAGCACCTGTGGCAGGTTGAACTTCCTCAACTGGTGAAGCAAATACAGCCTCAGGAACCTGAATGACTCCACTGCTGCCACAGTGCTGTTCAGAATGGTGAGGGGGGGGGGGTCAATGTTGGGGTGTTCCTCCTAAAGTCCACAATCATCTCCACCGTTTTGAGCGCGTTCAGCTCCAGGTTGTTTTGACTGCACCAGACGGCCGGCCGTACATCCTCCCTTCTGTATCCAGACTCATCATCATCTCAGATGAGGCCGATGACAGTAGTGTCTTCTGCAAACTTCAAGAGCTTGACAGAGGGGTCCTTGGCGGTGCAGTCATTTGTATACAGGGAGAAGAGTAGTGAGGAGAGCACACATCGCTGTGGGGCACCAGTGCTGATGCTGGAAGTGAATTTCCCCTGTTTCACAAGCTGCTGCCTGTCCATCAGAAAACTGGTGATCCACTGACAGAGAGGTGGGAACAGAGATTTGGTGTAATTTAGACTGGAGAGTAACTGGGAGGATGGTGTTGCGCTGTCCAGCCAAGCTAGGTAGACTCAGCGCAACGAATAGAACTTAACATTGGTGTCATGATCAGTTTTGAAAAGTTAAAGTTGTTTTTATAATTTAAAAAATATATTTCTGCTGCTTGTTCAATTTACTTAATTAAATTCAACTAAAGCAACACAGTTCTAGAACATTTTGTCAACTTGATTTCATTGCGTTCTATCCGTGTCTAGTTTTGTTGGGTTTACTCAATTCAACAACGTTCTTCCTACACCAAGTTTTTGTGTTGAGATTACAGAGTCATTTTAAGTTAAGAATACTCATTTAAAACACATGGAACTGTACTAGTGAAACAAATCTATTGTAAGTCAATCGTCTATGTGTTTTTGTGCCTTGTTCTTGATACTAACTTGATAAATATTTGAAGTTCTATTAAATCTGTTTTATTAACAATTGTACCATGTAGTAATGTTGTTCTGCTGGTTATGTACTGTTACTCTAAAGTACTGCTACTGATGATCCCAAACATAAACACATTAGCGCACTCAACCCTACTTCAAAACAAAGTGAAGAGGAAAAACCCTTTGGCCATGTGCAGAACACATCAGCGTACCAAAACCAAGAAGCTGCATCAGCATTCTGCATAGAAACCAAAGCACCGGGGTTTAACATCTAAAGAACAAAAAGTGGTTCTTTTGGCTCCGTGCGTCTATAAACCCGGCCACAGATGAAACACATGTGCTCAAGTGAAGATTACATCATCATATGGCAAATGACCACACGACATGCACAATGTAAATGAACATGGAACTCGCCATGTGGATTCCACTGACAGAGAAAAGACACGTTTGTAAGACACAAACGATGTGAAAATTAATTTACCGTCTATATGCCCTCCTGAAACGCTGTCGGAACCTGAAGGTCAAGTTCAACCTCGAGAAATACTGCCCAGCGATTCGTCCACTGGCTAACTTTCACCAATAGCCTCGGTGCGGTTTTAGGTGACATCATCTGAAAAGTAGTTTCAGAGGCGGAGCAAGTTATTACTTTTTATATAAAGAAAGTAAATCAAGTCAATTTCATGTTGACATTTAAGGAGACTTCAATTTCAAAGACTTTGTGATTTAAGACATCAGTCGAGTCTGGATTCATTAAAAGCTGTACTGAAATTTCAGACTTAAGCATTCGTACAGGAAACATAAATCAGGAGAGCCTCAGATATCCTCCGCATACTATAAGATGTCATGCATCATGGAAGCATAAATGCTGACTCGCTGTTTTGTGCTTGTACAGTGTAGTCACGACCCTTCATTAACACAAACATCTGCATGTTTTGTTCCATGTTTCCAGGGACATCAGACACCCTGAAGAGTTTAACATGTTTAAAATGAATTCAAGCAGATTTCACGGCTCTGATATCATTCATAATATTAAGAGAAATCATAAAAGCTAAAATGACCAAATAATAATGTGCCTGATTTTATGCTTCACACTGTTTGTTTGCTTTTTCTATGATGTTTTACATCTCAGATTCTCAGCATGACCCAAGGGATGCCAAGATGCCAGTCTTATTACAATGGATCTAATTTTAAAAACAATGTTATATCTTGTGACCACTAGGCGGCGCTTGCTCCAAACCTCTCAGGGACCTTCAGGGCATGGTGTCCATGACACACACCAAGTTTTGTAACGATATGCCAATGAGTTTGTAAAATGCAGCATTTTATGATAAAATTCAAAATGGCCGACATACGACCATTGGAGCCGCCCCCTCCGCCACTGCTCGTGGGTCTGTGGAGCAGTGTCTGTCCCAGACCATCTTTATGCCTCAAGGATTTAGCCATTTTTCGATGTTCTTGACCAGTAGGTGGCGCTGTGCTGAAACTGTTCATATACCCTTAGGGAATAATGACCTCTTTGGCGTGCTCGCTGTCGAAATTCATTGATGCGTTACAGGAGAACAGTTTGGTCTATCAAAAAGCGTTTGACCAATTTTTATTGAGTGTACCTGGATGATACATGCCAAATTTTGGGCAAATTGGACATGTGGCCTAGGAGGAGTTTGAAATGTTTTTTTTGGGGGGGGGTTCAAAATGGTGGAAAATCTAGTGGATATATTGACCATGCTGGTAAGAAACAGACTTTCTAGGCTTTATGGATGAAAAGTTATTAGCGTAAATGTTTATTAACATAGCGAAGTGCAAATTTGAGAGGTTGGTGGTGCTAGAGGGTTTTGAGATGGAGACCCAAAATTTGTTATGTTGGAAGTTTAGACTGTCCTCTATTCGTGTTCCAAATTTCATAATTTTCCTACAAATGGTTCTATGGGCTTCCAAAGATGACTTTTATAATTGGGGGCAGTTGTGGCTCAGCGGTTAAGGCTCGGGGTTACTGACCGAAAGGGTTCAAGCCCCAGCTCCATCAAGATACCACTGTTGGGTCCTTGAGCAAGGCCCTTGACCCTATCTGCTCCAGGGGTGCTGTTTCATGGCTGACCCTGCACTATAACCCCAGGTTAGTTGGGATATGTGAAAACAACTGCATTTCATTGGCTCTGTACCTGTACTCTGCACAATGACAATAAAAAAATGGAATCTAATAATGTAAAGAAAACCAACAGATACAATAAGCTCCAATGCACTTTTGCTTGGCCCAAAATGAAACAACAACATGGCACATTACATTACATTGTACAGAAGTTAAAAAAAACTTGTGCTTTTGACATTTTCAATATCATAATAATACACTGTAGCATCAACTAACTAATCCCTCATACAAACAACATTTTGAGTTCTGATTAAAAAGTAGGTTCAGATGATGTGTGTTTGGTTTTAAGTGCTGGTATTTTAAAGATTTGTCATGCTTGGCTTTTAAGTTCAGATCATGTTTCAGTAAAAGCCTCGTGAAATGGATAAGAGCCGCTGAGAGGTTGATCCTGTAAAGTTTACTGTTATTACTTGCCTTAAAATGGGCAAATTTATGCAATTTATACTTACTACATCATTGCTTTTGCATTTTGTTTTTTCTCCAAGCATATTACTTCAAAACCTAGAGCTCGCCTGATGTACTTTTAGTGTGCACAGATAGCTTTCAAGTAGTTAAATGTGAACTAATGTGGTTTGGAGGTTTTGTCAAAGTGTTGTCGGTCAAGCAGCACAAACTCTACCCTTCATCTACATCACACTACAGAAGTCAAGCTGACAGATATACACATGAAGGATCCCACCCCTCAAAACTATACAAAGCTCTCTTAATGGGGTTATCTCTTGATTTTCAGTCATTTTAATTGATGTGGAATCTGAAGATGTTTTTAAAACACAGATGGGGAGTCAAAGGTGTTTTACATGCCAAAAATAAAGGCCATTCATGCTGTGATTTATATGCATCTTTTGGTAAGTAATAAATGTTTTACTCCACCATCCAAGACCACAATACTCCAGTGCGATTTTTAAGCTTCAACAAGAGTCGCATTACTGTCAAACTCATAATGTAGCAGCTCGCGGGTCAATCACAACATTCTCATAAACCGTTCTATCGGTGGTTTTTGGGGTTGTTTTCATGGACTGATTGTTTGGTGTTGTCAGTGCATGAAGAATGTGATGACAAAGTGCTACATTTGGAATTGATTTTGGCCCCTCCACCCTCACATTACATAAGTGCTTTCAACAACTGGAAACATTTCACTGGACATCACTGACAACACTCAAAATACTATGCAACCTGTCTTGACCACATTGAGGAAAAAAGCTTGAATTATCTTCTGTTTGAATGAATTTTCATGCTGTTTTAAGGGAATCATAAATATGTTATTAAGGTGTACTTGACTCATAGCTAAAAAATGCCAAAGAGATATCCAAAGATAAGATTACGCAGTTGCAATCTGTCTTTAACGTAAATCATCTGTTGGATTACTGGGTCATGAGATCACCTAGTCAAGAACAACAAAAGCATTTATGATCCTGTTGAAGACAGGATTCTGATTACAATTCAGTGCGCAAACACACCAGACACACTGATGTCTCATTGCAAAACATGAATACAAAAAAGAGAGTCGGCACACAAAAGCATTGATGCTACTGTTGCCATTTATATTTAATATACAGCTTCCATCAGGAATCCTCGGCCAGACGAAAGTCATCTAAAGTTAAAAGGACTTTTCTATTATTATTTATTTTTTAACACTTGGTGGCGCTGTACCCAAATTGCTCTGGTTAGTTAAGAGCACGTTGCTCGTAATGTATGCCCAATTTTAACTCAATACGCCAAATCTTTGATATGGCTTTCTTTGATCAAAATGGCGGACGGGTCAGTTGGCCAAAAGTACATTTCTGACAAATTTTAAGATGTCGGCCAAAGTGGAGGGTGGGGAGTAAAGGGGGTGGATCCATTGGAAAGTCCACGAGCAGACAAATCAAAAGATATATGATTGATGTGTGTAGGCCACACAATTCAAAAGTTATTTTTTGTTTAAAAGTCACATTTTGGGGGAGTCTGGGTAGCTCGGTGAGTATTGACACTATCACCCCTGGAGTCGTGATTTTGAATCCAGGATGTGCTGAGTGACTCCAGCCAGGTCTCCATAGCAACCAAATTGGCCCGGTTGCTAGGGAGGGTGGAGTCACATGGGGTAACCTCCTCGTGGTGGTCATGCACAACGTGTCACGTGATAAGATGCGCGGATTGATGGTCTGCCCGGATTGAGGTGAGTAACTGCGCCTCCACTAGGACCTACTAAGTAGTGGGAATTGGGCATTCCAAAATTGGGGAGAAGGGGATTTAATAATAATAATAATAATAATAATAATAATTATAAAAAAATTTAACTGATGGTGGCGCTAGAGGATTTAAGTTGGAGACCCCAAAGTTGGGCAGAATAATGATTTGACCCTCATCAATGGGTGTTACAGTTTTCTAACGGGTTGCTGAAGACTTTTGTCCAGAAGCATAATACCCAGCAAAAAATTATGTTCTTACAGAGAGTATTTTTGTCTTATTTTCATGCAAACATTCTTAAAACAAGATGCATTTACTTGAGAAGCAAAATGACAAGATTATGCTTATTACAAGAAATAAAATCCCAATGGGTAAGAAAAAAAGCTTGATTTAAAGGGAAAACATGCTTATTTTTCTTAACCCATTGGCAAATATTTTCTTGTTTTAAGCATAAACGCCAAAATGTTGTTAGATTTCTCATAAATCAAAACCAATAATGTCATTCTACTTCTCATTTAAACATTTTACAAATATTTGGATATTTTTACCAGAACGTTAGACACTAATACTAAGAAAGCTGTTTTTTGCACCATAATAATAATAATAAGACTAACAAACGTAACAGGATATGGTATATTTAAGAACTAAAGAATAACAAATTCGCTGTGGTGGACGAGATTAAATCTTAATTTACTTTATGTACTTTCTTAATGCATGTTCCTGGTCGTCTTGTGAACATCGGTACATGTTATTGTAAAGGGGGAAAAAGTTTGTCTTCGTAGTCTTTTGTCAAACATAAACTGCAACTCTGAAACAACTTTCATTTCTAGAAATTTAAGATACAAGTTTGAAAATATCCAATTGACCTGCACTTTTAGAATGTTTCAGAATGATCGTTCGAAATGTAACAGACAGCGATGACATCATTGTAATATTAGCAAGACAGAACTGTGATTGGACTTCTTTCTAACATATATTTGCATACTGAACTGTAATTGGTCTTGCCCAAACTCTTAGACATTTTAAACGTTAAAATGAACACTTAAACGGTCCTACGGCATGGGACCATTGGCGCCGCCCCCCTGCAAGATGCTGCCCTGGGCGCATGCCCAAGCCTAAATCCACCACTGCTCGTGGGTCTGTGGAACAGTGTCTGTCCCAGACCATCTTTATGCCTCAAGGATTTAACCATGTTTCAATGTTCTTGACCAGTAGGTGGCGCTGTGCTGAAACTGTTCATATACCCTTAGGGAATAATGACCTCTTTGGCGCGCTCGCTGTCGAAATTCATTGATGCGTTACAGGAGAACAGTTTGGTCTATCAAAAAGCATTTGACCAATTTTTATGATGAGTGTACCTGGATGATACATGCCAAATTTTGGGCAAATCGGACATGCAAAGAGGACACCCATTGATGAGGGTCAAATCATTATTCTGCCCAACTTTGCGGCCTCCAAATAAAATTCTCTAACGCCACCATCAGTTCAAAAATGTGACATTTTAAACATTAAAATGAACATTTAAACGGTACATCTGCACAGTTATGAGTGTATGAATGTCTCTTCTGGTCAGTTCATGTGACTCGTGGGTCTGTGGTACCGTGTCTGTCCCAGAATGAGCAGGTGTTTGATTCTGGATCCACATTCAATTAAATTTAATTCACATTAAATTCAGCATCCCAACAGCCGTTGCATCATACACAGAATGCAAACACACAACGCCACAAGATTTAATGACACAATGCAACACAACAGCCAATGAGATCTACTTTAGAAAAACCTCACTGGCAATGCTGATATTATATGAAGGACTGAAACCCTTTTATGAGACTTTTGGTGCTTTTTAATGTTATAGTAGAGACTGTAAAACGTGGTAACATGCACTTGTTCCCTTAATGATCTCTTTCACTTGATCTGACTTTAATATGGCAATGTGTACATTTAATAGTGTATGATGGTGAGTAAATGCAAAATAAGTGGTTTGTAGATGTACATGTCAGATGGTCTCTTTTGGTCTAGGTTGGCGGTTCTTGGCCAGGAAAAAAAAAAGCAAAGTAGACCGGAAGGGTTGGGTATTCCTAAACATTTCGGAGTGACCATTTGCAACCAGGTATAAATAGCATCTGTCACACAGCACGGCTATTTGCAAGCTAATAGTCAATTGGAAATGTAGAAATGTACGTCAAATTGCAATAAAGGTGTCGCTGATGTGGCGTGGGGTGTAACATCGGTGCGTCCTTATCTTTTCAACCCGGGTTCGATTCCACGTTTGTTCCATGTTGGATTATTATAGTCACGTTTTATTTTATTTTGAAATATTATATCATGAAATTGTATGTACAATGATGAAATGAGCATCACTGTTTGAAATTAATGTGCACAATTACAAGTAATAACATTTTAGTTTACAGTCGTTTGTATAAGAAATGCTAAAAAGGTTGTTCAGCGGTGCAGCGGTGTTCCAGTTATTAAGGAGGGAATTCTCTGGGATTTTTAGCGCGTCTGTGCTGTCATTTAAAATGTGTATATTTCTTTTTAGTATTTATCTGACTGTAAAGAACAAAGGATATTAAAGACACATTATTCAATGAAAGTCAACTCATCCTTGATGGACACACATTACACGGAGGAAACGATCCGTTTTGATCTCAAGCACTTTTCATCAAAACAAGGAGATTTTCCAGGTATTTCAGAACGTTTCTAAAAGCTCTTCAAGGACCTTGTGTGAACTAAACGGTGTAGAAAAATCAAGCGACAGATTACATTTGACAGGTCACTTTCATTTATGATCACATGGATCGAAAACAATGTTTCAAATTTCAAAATATGGAGTTTTGCCTCGATATGTTTCGTAATTTTTTGGGGATTTGCAATATTTCGAAATTCTATGCACGAATAGCAGCCGTGCTATGTGTGATAAGAATAAAAAAATATCTGTTTTTGTTTTTTTTGGGGGGGGGGGGGGTTCCTCTTTTTCTCCCAATTTGGAACGGCCAATTCCCAATGCGCTCCAAGTCCTCGCGGTGGTGTAGTGACTCGCCTCAATCCGGGTGGCAGAGGATGAATCTCAGTTGCCTCCCCGTCTGAGACCGTCAATCCGCGCATCTTATCACGTGACTTGCTGAGCGCGTTACCACGGAGACGTAGCGCTTGTGGAGGCTTCACGCTATTCTCCGCGGCATCCACGCACAACTCACCACACGCCCCACCGAGAGCAAGAACCATATTATAGTGACCGTGAGGAGGTTACCCCATGTGACTCTACCCTCCCTAGCAACCGGGCCAATTTGGTTGCTAAGGAGACCTGACTGGAGTCACTCAACACGCCCTGGATTCAAACTCACGACTCCAGGTGTGGTAGTCAGCGTCAATACTCGCTGAGATACCCAGACCCCCAAGAATAAAACATTTTTGACTATAAACAATAAAAAAAGGTTATTAAAAGACATTATTCAAATGACAAATGGATTGTGTGGATCTCGTCTTTGGACACACATTACACAGAACGAGTCAAACCAAACTTTTACTCTCAACACGCAGTAAAAGGTTCTCGCTGGAGATCATAATTCATCGTAAAATCAAGATGTTTCACCCATGCTGTCAAGCTCCAAATAAAGGCTCCCAAGGTCACAACAGTTTTGTTAAAAACTAAATAAAACGACTTATTCACTGCATAAATTATATTCAAACAAAGCTACCGTATCTATCCTATAGACTAGGAATGTAGTAGTGGCGTATAGACTACTTTTATGATATTTAATGGTGCGTTTGAGGTACAAAAAAATGGCAGTATTGTCTAATATTTCTCCTTTAGTTTCTCACAGAAGAAAGTCCTACAGGTTTGGCACGACATTATGTTGAGTAAATGGTGACACAATGTTCATTTCGACAATCCATTTCTTACTTTTACAAATCATACTGTAATACGAGCAGAAAGTTTTGCATGATGGAATCGGAATGAGAAACACGGAATCTCCTCATAGCATTGTCATGACATCACTCCCAAAGCAAACAGAGATATTTTCCCTGTCTTTAGATCTGGTGTTAAAATAATGACCTGCATCGCTGCATGAAAACGGCATATTTCACACAACGGCCTTATTGAGGTCAGCGTTCGTCTCTTTCATCGGTTTCAAACTGCCGCTCGAGTTCATGCCTGTTGATTTGCTTTGATAGATGTGATGCTGGCAGAGAGACTGACTGAATCTGGCACGTCAAGACAAGTGTCTCTTCTGTGCCAAATTCAGCCAGAGACAGACTGTCAAAAAGAGAATTATTCAGTTTTATTTCAAACAAAACATTCCTTTTAGCTCCTCAGTCATGCTAGAGACTCTGCGTTTTAAATCTACTCAACATCTTGACCTTTAACCCTGAAAAACAAAAGGTTGACAAATGTACAGTATTGCAAGTACAATATTTTATCTGGTGCTAGGGTGTTGTGGGATTACATCAAAATGAGCTCAACTGGTAAATATTGATTCACTGAGCAAATCCAAAACAGCCTTAAACTGCAACAAAGAAAGTGTCATTTTTAGCATGGAAAAAATAAATTTGGTTAGCTGTCGTGCTAAAACTTGACCTCAGCGAGCGAGACGTGTCATTTGATGACTGAACTTCAAAGCAAACTGTCATAATGATGATTACAGCTGTGAGCAAAATCACGCCACATGACGATGAAGGACAAACATGTGTATAGAGTAACGATTAACAACAGAAGAACGGTAAAGAAGACAATGTGTGTATGATAGACCCAGAGACAGGAAGTGAAGAGTTGAGTTTGCTAAGTCAAGCATCACTTGATCAAAGATCCTGTACCTACCTATCAATGGGCATTGAACACCCTAGCAGTGACACAGAACACCCAAGCGACCACAGAACAACGCACAATCACCAAGAACATTTTAGAAACCACACAAACACCCTAGCAACCACACAAAACAACCTAGCAACCACATTACATCACTCACACAATCACCCATAACACTTTAGCAACCACACAAAGAACCCTAGCAATGCCATGGCAACCACCCAGAATAACCTAGCTACAACTTGACGCTCTCACAAAACACCTTAGCAACTACCCAGAACCCTGACACCAAACACACAACACCAGCCTGACAAGCACCAAGAACTCCCTTAAAAACCTCACAAAAACCCTAGCAACCACCAAATACACCCTAGCAACCACATAACAATGCCCTCAAAATCACCCATAAAACTATAGCAACCACAAAATCCACCCTAGCAATCACCCAACCACGCAAAACAACCTAGCAACCACATTACATCGCTCACACAATCACCCATAACACTTTAGCAACCACACAAAGAACCCTAGCAATGCCATAGCAACCACCCAGAATAACCTAGCTACAATTTAACGCGCTCTCATAACACCTTAGCAACTACCCAGAACCCCCTTGCAAACACACAACACCAGCCTGACAAGCACCAAGAACTCCCTTAAAAACCTCACAAAACACTCTAGCAACCACCAAATACACACTAGCAATCACCCAATCACACAAAACAACCTAGCAACCACATTACATCACTCACACTAATCACCCATAACACTTTAGCAACCACATAAAGAACCCTAGCGATGCCATAGCAACCACCCAGAATTCCATAGCAACCACATAATGCCCTTACAATCTCAAAAAACACTATAGCAACCACCCAGAACACCCTAGCAACCACAAAAACCACCCTAGCAACGACATAAAACCCACACAAGCGCCAAGAACATCCTAAAAACCACACAGAACACCCTAGCAACCACCCAATACACCCTATTTGTGCGTGAATGTACAGTAAGTAGTAGTCAGTGTAGGAATGTTGTTCATGAGCAAATTATTATATACCTACAAACAATGACTTAATTTCTTTTCATCTTTTAAACTCACTCAGTAAAGGTAATCCTTGTAATCATTGTGCACTTCAGCTCTACAGAATTCATTTAATAACTGTATTCCTTTTCTGGCTTCAGAAGTTCACACAGACACAACTAAAGTCCATCCAGACAGTTTCCCATGCTTGAGTTATTCAGGCTCTCCTGCAAGACTCTGCAGGCAGGCGCAGTGAATCTGAAGGGGGTAAAGGCCAATTAGTCTTCTATCTGTCTCACTTGAGCAGATTTTCCAGGAAAGCCCTATAGCCTGTGGAGGACGCCTCCCGCGTGTATTCTCTACGATCTGCAGCAATTATACACAGGGCTCTTTCAACACGGTCAGTCTGCACTATTAATCATGGAATGAAACGCTACTAACATCCCAGTAGAAACTCTAGCCATTAAACTAGTACGTGAAGAGCACAAAACTTTGTCTAAGACGGTGAAATATACATGACTATATTAGTTAGATGGTTACTGTATCAGAGAATTTACAGCGGGATGAGTGGTAAACTTATATCCACTGCAACTTTTGCTCTTACTATTGGTTTGGGTTCTTTAATAGGGTTTTCAACTCTCCAGTATTAGCTGGGATGTCCCGTCCAGAACATCCTAGCAACCCTATATCAATGCCCTAGCAACAATACATAACATCCAAGCAACCATAAATCAATGCACTAGCAACTACTCGGAACATCCAAGAAACCACATAACGCCCTCACAATCACCAAAAACACCCTGGCAACCATTCAATACATCTTAGCAGTTACACAGAACACCCTTGAAACCACATAACAATGCCCTCATGATCACAAAGAACACCCTAAAAATCACACAAAACATCCTAGCAACCACCCAATACACCTTAGCAATTACATAACAATGCCCTCACAATCACCCACAACAGTTTAGCAACCACACAAAACACCCCTAGCGATGCCCTAGATACCACCCACAACACCCTAGCAACCACAAAACAACACCCTCACAACCACAAAAACCTCCCTAGCAACACTTCAACAACCACCCAGAACACCCTCGCAATCAAAAAACCCTTTCTAGCAACCCCCTAGCAACCACCCAGAACACACTAGCAAATGTATGTCAATCCCCTACCAACACTTCAGCAACCACCCAGAACACCCTCGCAATCACAAAACCCTCCCTAGCAACCACCCAGAACACGTCAATCCCCTAGCAACACTTCAGCAACCACCCAGAACACACTTGCAATCAAAAAACCCTCCCTAGCAACACCCTAGCAACCACCCAGAACCTTTTGTTGATGCCTTAGTGTAGCCAGCTGGTAGCTGAGCAGTGTGTAAACCACACTCCACTATCCTCAAGAGGCGCACTAGCGACTGATGCTAGATGCTTTAGCCTTTAGCCGCCTCATTAGCACGCCCAACTCCCAGGCCAGGGACGCCGGTTCGGTCCTGCTCCGAGCGAAATTCGGTTACATTAGCAACCACCAAGAACACCCTAGCAACTGTATATCAATTCCTATCAACCAACTTGTAAAGCATCCTAGCAATGCTCTAGCAACCACATCAATGCCCTAGCAACCAGCAACCATCCAGAACATTCTATCATCTGTGTACTGTAGTAATGCCCTAGCTACCACCCAGAAAATAACACCGCAACACATAGCGCCACTTCTAGTTACTGTCACTGTAATGTTCCCTCAAAAGTATGTGCTGAGAAGTGCGTGCAATGGTTGCTTGTTGTTCACAAGCAAGTTTCCTCTTGATCCCTTGCACATTTTCTCAGTGTGAATTCATCATTCAAACACCTGTGGAGATCTTTAAAAGGACGACTTTAGTGAGAAGTGTAACATGATGAAGTCTGACTCCAAACAACACCCGACACATTTCCTTCAGGTAAAAGATGGACGCGAGAAAATATTAAATTGTGATATAAAAAGTGAGAATTACTAACAAAAGATCCCAATCAAAGACACCAGAAGAATGTCAGCACATGCCAAGATTACCCACTGTCCTCTACATTAAAAGAAGGAAAAAAGCACATTGCTAACAAAATTGGCATGCGGCGTTCAAGCGTTTGAGCCAAACTACATGTCAGATGTAATTACAGTTTTCAGGGCAATAACAAGTCATTTGTGGAGTAATTGTACCCACACCCTTCCCTTGGACAGGCAGGGGAAATGCATTCCACCATCAGCAACTTTTCCAAAACATCTGTATTACAGCTAGCACTGCTAGTATAGATGCCCGTGATATGCTGCGCACACTGGATGTGGGATATTCCTACATTATCTCCAACATCCGACCGTAAAGGAGTGATATCGTCCGATTCTCCAATGATGATGTTTAAGGGGCTGTTCACACTAAATGTGTTTTTGCATCTGTTTCACAATTTTTCAGCATCAACATGCGCTAGACGGACATCTTTGACCGTTTGATGTCTTGAACGGAAGTGACACGTTTTAAAGATGTCGTGTCAAGTTTAAAAAGAACTCATTCTGTTCCATCTGTTGCGCAAGAACTCATTCGGTCTCAACGTTTCTCTCTCTCTCGTGTGAAAACCAAATTATTTAAATTAATTGGTTCTTTTGGACAGTTCATGCAAATGAACATACAATCTAAAGTAGTGAGTGTACAGCTTGTATAACTGTGTAAATTTGCTGTCCTCTCAAAATAACTCAACACACAGCCATTAATGTCTAAACCACTGGCAACAAAAGTGAGTACACCCCTATGTGAAAATGTCCAAATTGGGCCCAAAGTGTCAATATTTTGTGTGGCCACCATTATTTTCCAGCACTGCTTTAACCCTCTTGGGCATGGAGTTCACCAGAGCTTCACAGGTTGCCACTAGAGTCCTCTTCCACTCCTCCATGATGACATCACGGAGCTGGTGGATGTTAGAGAGGATGCCCCACAGATGCTCAATAGGGTTTAGGTCTGGAGACATGCTTGGCCAGTCCATCACCTTCACCCTCAGCTACTTTAGCAAGGCAGTGTTCGTCTTGGAGGTGTGTTTGGGGTCGTTATCATGCTGGAATACTGCCCTGTGGCCCAGTCTCATAAAAATCAGCATCATGTTGTTGTGTCATGTGACTCGGTGCGGCAGAAATTTAACCCTTAAATGACAGTCTAGAGTCTTGTGAACAGTTCAGTCAGTTTCACTTCATTTAAATCCAGAATTGTGTGAAGTGAAGACAAAAAATAATGTTCACTTGGGTCGCATGAGGTTAAGTATACATTTTTCAATTTAATATTGTCATCCTATTTGTTTAACCTGCTGATACGCAATTGCCCGTATTCGGGAGTGAAGTCACTCTGCTTACATTTAATATATAATTGACCATCTATAAATGTAATTAATGTTAACAAATGATACATCGTGTCAAAGGGTTCAACATTGATAACCGATCTCTGTTTCATGATAGCAATGCTCCAGAAACAGCAATTGAGTTATTTGTGCAGGAGTACAAATGAAAACATGCAATATCAAAATGGGACTTTTATTATGAAAACACGCAATAGCAAAACGGGACTTATTATGAAAACCCGCAATATCAAAACGGGACTTTTATTATGAAACCCGCGATATCAAAACGGGACTTTTATTATGAAAACACGATCGCCAGATGAATCCAGTTCAACACACTTGAGTCAATCGTCCATGACAAGCGTTCACTGATAAACATCCAATCACACTTTCTGTCCATAAAAGTGATAAATGTGAGAAATATTGATATATTCTCCATTGTTTACATGAGATCTCGCCTTCATCATCGTTCTTCATCAAACTGCAATCTGAGCAGCATTCATGTTGTAAAACTGTATATGATCTGATATATTAGAGTCTCATAAACAAAACCAGCGTCTCCAAAGTCTATTTATAAAAATGTGGCGTAGTTTTATTCATAATAGTCGAGCAGTGCAGTTAGATTTAGTGTCGTCTTGAGAGGCGGAGTCTTAATTTTACTCTGAACACTTCCTGAGATTTTACAGAGATTAAAGCTGCAGGAACCTCATTTATTATTCCATCATCTTCACATTAGAAACGTCACTTCTTCAGACTCGTGACTTTGAGAACTTTGTATTTCTGGGTTGTCGTGACACTTTTATTATTGTTTATTTACATTATAAAAACATGTTCGGCACAAAATATTTCCATTAATATAAACTTCAGCTTCTCTAACTTTAATAAATAACAACAAATATTAATGGTGAAACTTGTGAAATAAAGCCCAAAGTGTCTCTTTCAGAAGATACGACAACTGTGTCCAAACTCCAAAGTGTCCCGTAAAGACAACCATTTCAGTTCAGGTGTGTCACTTTCATGCTTTGTGCACAAAAAGGGGGCGTGTAACAACATACTGTAGATTCATTTTATGGTTACTATGGTTTCCACAGAAGGACACGCCTTCGCCATAACGTACCATCATTAAGTGTCTGTGGTTCATGGTTGAAAGATGAATGTATGCTAACCTCTTTCATATGTCATGAGTTGCATTTTACCCGGTGACGGTTTTGCTCATGTGTAATTATTCTTGTGCGTTAAACAGCGACGGTTTACGGAGTTCAGATTGTGAAGACGTTGCACCTCTGTTACACATTTCATAAATATGGTAGCACGGGATCTTTGTCACCCAGCCAACCACAGTAAAGCACGTCTGCTCCAGGAAAATGTCTGACTTGGTCTGGGATGATGAAGTGCAGACTGTGGTGGAATTCTGCTCCAGATGAAGTTGTGGAGGGGATCACGGGCAGTAAATCACCATCCCACTGACTCCACGAGTCGCTCGGACGGGTTGGTTTAATGCAAACCAGTTTGTTGCAATTTCTGTGTCTGATTACAAGTGACCAGGTTCCTCTAGATGAGAACACACCGAATGTAAGTGCTCTGAAACCATAAAAACAGCTAAAACACGTCCTACACCTCTCCAACTCTGTAAATGTTTTTCCAAATAGAATATTCCCGGTTCAGTGCGAGTTCAGATCAGTCGACCGCATGTGTGTCAGTCTTGATCACCACAAAAATGTATTTTGACTGTTTTAAAATGAGCACAAATGTGTTCCAGTGAGACACTTACAATGGAAGTCGATGGGGGTTCTTCACCGTTTCAAACGTACAGACACAAGACATGAACATTGTGTGTGTTCACATGATTTTACTGTCATTAAATCACTTAATAACCGTGTGTGTGTGTGTGTGTGTGTGTGTGTGTGTGTGTGTGTGTGTGTGTGAAGTTACAGATCATTTTACAGCTATATTGACGGTGTAACGGTGTAAACTCTGCAATAAACACAATGTAAACAACTTTACAGCTCAATAATACACAGGTTATAACCGAAATATTGATGCTAGTGGTTTTATAAAATTCTAAGCTTCTCATTTCTGCTTTAAACCCGAGGAGGAGACCAAAACAACAAACAGAATCTTCTCTGAAGGGGGAGTAAACAACAAACAGAAAACTACAAACAGGAGTAAACACACAAGGTTAAACAAAAATGGCACCCACCTCCCTGCTACTACTGTATATGAATCACTATTTACAATATTTACAAACTCAAATAAGAACTGTAAGAATCTGAGTGAATGAGATCACCCCTTCATTTACAAGAGTAACGGCTTACTACCAACAACAACTTACAACAACAACAACAATGTGGAACAAGGGAAAGCGCCATTGGAGTATCTCTCTCTCTCTCTCTCTCTCTCTCTCTCTCTCTCTCTCAGATCAAAAACAAGGAAAAATAAGATATCAGCACAAGGTTCAGTAAATCCAATTTTTATGTTTTGGGACTAGTGGAATATGCATATTACAAATTGGTTGGGTGTTTACCAATTGTTCTGGAAATTTGGGGGATAAACAATGTCTTTTTTTTTACAAACATCTTCATTAGTTTGTGAAGATTAATTGGTGTTCAATTATTTGCTGGTTTTTACTTTTATTTATTAAAAAAAATGGTATTATGATTTTTGTGATTTTATTATCATCATTACATTGTTGTGAACAAATATGATTGTTTATAATTGTTGGTAAAATAAAAGTGCATATTATATAGTACATAACGATGACATGGGTCTTTTAAGGATAGTGATCATTGAAGCCATTTATTATCAGCTCCTTTTTAAATCATAATGATAACCGAAATCACCCAAATGGCCCTGATCAAAAGTTTACACACCCTTGAATGACTGGCCTTGTTACAGACACACAAGGTGACACACACGGGTTTAAATGGCAATTAAAGGTTAATTTTCCAAACCTGTGGCTTTTTAAATTGCAATTAGTGTCTAAATAGTCAATGAGTTTGTTAGCGGTGGATGCACTGAGGCATGGGGAGCAGAACACAACTGTCAAAAGACCTGTATAACAAGGTAATATAGGAACTATATAAAGATGGAAAAGGATATCCAAAACCTTGAAAATGCCAGTCAGTGCCAGTCAGTACTGAAAATCCGGGGATCTCTTGATGCCAACCCAAGTTCAGGTAGACCAGGAAAGACTTCAGCCACGACTGCCAGAAGAATTGTTCGGGATACAATGGAAACCCCACAGGTAACCTCAGGAGACACACCGGCTGCTCTGGAAGAAGATGGTGTGGTTGTTTGTACAAAAATGAGCTGCATGGTCGAGTTGCCAGAAAGAAGCCTTTACTGCGCCAATGTTACAATATGCCCGACAACACCTTGACACGCCTCCGCTTCTGGCACGCTATAATTTAGAGTGACGAGACCAAAATAGAGCTTCTGTGGTCAATCATAAGTGCTATGTTTGGAGAGGGGTCAACAAGGCCTGTAGTGAAAAGACTCCCATCCCCACTGTGAAGCATGATGGTGGCTCACTGATGTTTTGGGGTGGGGGGGGGGGGTGTGAGCGTGAGCTCTGAAGGCACAGAGGAATCTTGTGAAAATTGATGGCAAGATGAATGCAGCATGTTATCAGACAATTTGCATTCTTCTGCGCGTGGGACGCTCATGGACGTTCCAGCACGACAGTGACCCTCAGCACAAGGCCAAGTTGACCCTCCACTGGTTCCAGCAGAAACTGATGATGCTTCTGGAGCGGCCATCACAGTCTCCTGACCTTAATATCATCGAGTCACTCGGGGGAGATCTCAAACTTGCGGTTCATGCAAGACGACCAAAGACTGCATGACCTGGAGGCATTTTGCTTTGGCAAACATCCTTGATGGTTTGCTTCGACTCTAGATATGATTAAACTCCCTTGTGTTGCGGTTTGTCTCGTGGGGATGTTTATTGCTTACCCAAGAAGCCTTTCTAACATCCACGATAAAGAATAAGGTGGAACCCAAGGTACGTATAAGCCCAAAGGAGATTACAGGTTGTTGCCAATAAATGACTGCAGGGTTAGTCGGGTCGAGTTGTGTTGTGTTGTGTTGTGTGGGTGGTTCCTTGTTTTGTTCATCAAGCGTCTGGTTCCACTGTGCACTCTTTATTCTGCAGCCTCAAGGTCTTCTGAACACATTTTGTTATTTACGAAACATATAAATTCCTTCCTAGATTGACACATGATAAAATCACTGTCACTTATGAGCATCTGCTCTTTGTCTCCGTTCATTGCCCTGGCTTCTCAAGTGTTATTTGGACTTTGGATATCCACAAAAGGCCTTTTTACAGCCATCTAGGCATGCAACCTAGCATGCGAATAAAATCTTTCATGAATTACAGCAATTATTGCTAAGTAATAAGAGTTAACCAACTGAGGGCTTATACAGCTGTTGACTCAAAGTATCTTAACTTCCAATAATACACACTTTAAACACATTTAATGATGTGGATGCAGTAGAAAGCTAAATACAAACACATAAGACAACGGACATGTCCGTAATGATCTCTCTCTCACGCACGTCGTCCGCAATCTGCCTTTAACCCTCTCGGAGGCTTGATTAGCCTAATACGGGACCGGCCCTCCACCGTGCCACATCGTGCATTAACTGCTTTTTATTTATTATCCCCTTTTCTCCCAATGTCGGAATGCCGAATTCCCACTACTTAGCAGGTCCTTGTGGTGGTGCGGTTACTCACCTCAATCCGGGTGGCGGAGGACAAGTCTGTTGCCTTTGCTTCTGAGACCGTCAATCGGCTCATCTGATCACGTGACTCGTTGTGCATGACACCGCGGAGACTCACAGCATGTGGAGACTCATGCTACTCTCCACGATCCACACACAACTCACCACACGCCCCATTGAGAGAACCACTAATCACCACCACGAGGAGGTTACCCCATGTGACTCTACCCTCCCTAGCAACCGGGACAATTTGGTTACCCCATGTGACTCTACCCTCCCTAGCAACCGGGACAATTTGGTTGCTAAGGAGACCTGGCTGGAGTCACTCAGCACACCCTGGATTCAAACTCACGACTCCAGGTGTGACAGTCAGCGGCAATACTCGCTGAGATACACAGACCCCCCCCCTTTAAGTGCTTTTTAAACAATATAGATAAGACTGCAGTGTTGCATCCCCCAAACAACCTTCAGTACATTCGGCTTACTTGATGTTTGAGCCAAACTTTTAAACAAGTTACTTGTTTTCTGACCAAGGAAGTGCTGCACTCGTGTCTTTGTGTATTGTGGCTGATAGCTGACTGGTAATTTTATATCCATGATGATATAGTCAAAATGACATATGAAGGATTCTCAGATGTCCTCAGTGAGCGTGCTCAGTCATCAGGAATGCAATTCAGCATTCTGAAGAGGGGAAAAAACCTTGTAAATGTCTGTGTGTGTGTGTGTGTGTGTGTGTGTGTGTGTGTGTGTGTGTGTGTGTAATAAAATCTGTGTGAAATGCTGCTCTAGACAAAGTGTGACTGAACCCACAGCAGCTCTAATGGTGCCATTCTAAACTCCCAAAACACATGCTACTAATCTGACAGGATATTAGACCATTTGTGTCTGTTACAAGCATTTCTTGTCAAAACAAAAATATAGCAACGGCATAGCAATGCCCTGGCAACCACCTAGCAACATGCTAAAGGTAACTTGGTTAGTGCAAACAATATCAATATACATATCAACACACAAAAGAACAACTTGGTAGGCCAATGCAACTGCTTGGCAACATGCAAATGAGAACCCCCCCCCCCCAGCTCAGAACACCCAACCAACCATAGCAACACTAAAACTACTCGAAACTCCCTAGCAACCACCTCCCTATCTTTGAGTCTGTTTCTCAAACAAAGGAATCGTATGAGTTACTTGAACGGAGTGACCTGCCACACAGCGCTATTCAAAAACTGTGTAAAAACAAACTGCGTCCCTCGTTTCTCTGCAGTGGTTTGGGGTGTAACGATGATGTGCATGTGCTTTTGTTGTGTGGA
>JAVLUX010000006.1:54727500-54782500 GCA_032164185.1 Moxostoma hubbsi
TTTTACACTGGCATCTTATGGAGACCGTAACCAGAAAATAGGCTATATCCACGACAAATATCGAAACATTTTCAAACACCTAAAAAGCAAAATTGACACATTTTTAGTATTTTCAGTTATTCGTATGTGAAGTGTAGCTACTTCTAGCACATATATTGTAAGTTTGGATAAACACCGATATGGCACGTACACGATTGGCGTATGGACCGCTTCAGAAAGGTGTACGCTTTAACATATTGTACACTTGAGCATATGTTTACACAGTCCATGCAGAGTTCTAATGTTCATAGCTGATTTTAGCTGGTCTGCATTACTTCTTATTTTCTAATGACCATTTCTAACAGCGTAGGAGCTTCAATGAAGTGATTCATATTACGTTCAGAGGAAATGATTAACTAGTTTAAAGTTCAGCAACTTCCTGTTCTTCATAATGTAGAACGTCAGAGATTGGCATCAGGGCCAATCTGTAGGAAAACGCCTGGGTGGACTAGAGTGGAGAACAATCGCCAAACCCTGCCCAGGAAGAGCTGCCCATCCCAGAGACCCTCAGCTGGAAGTGAAGCGGATGAGTGTCATCCCGTGCCAAGACACTCTTTCTCTAGACAGATGTGCTCAATCTGCTCTTGTGATGATTGAAGGCTTCACACCCTCTGAGGCTCGATGCCAACACCAACACTCCTAAACGCCGTTTGATCTTTATAGGCTGCAGAATTTCTCTGATATATCGTTGGGAACGTTGTGTAAATGTAGTCTTTGTTTGCTCCCTTATTCAAAACTGCTGTGTCAATTGTATGAGGTCTCTAGACCAGAACAACTTCTTGAAGGCCTCTTATCATCTTTTGTTTTCTTACAGTTCGGTTATATATTTCCACATTTATTATAAGTGTAGTGGGAATGTTTAAATACTTTCCCATATCCCAGTTTGTTGTTAAGAGTTAACTCTTTAAGTAAGGCATGACTGTGACTCTTTGACGCATTAAAAGGACTAACTGTTTGGCCGGACAGGGACAGGGACAGGCAGGGTAGTTTTGGGAACTTGTTTGGTGAATATAGGAATAAACAAATGTAATTCAAGACTGTCCAAAAGCACTGAAAGCACAGGTGTCTTTTTGCTTAAACTCACTTGGCACCAAACTTCCACTCCTGTTCTCATGTCAGTCTCTCTCGAGATTCATCTGAAGAATGAATCCACCGGGAGAGGTTTACCTTACTTAAACTAGCTTTACCACGTTGGCCTGTCGCAGCCCTTTCTACAAACACACAGCAACTGGATCCAGTCAATGGGGATTAGACGAGTGTGCAGCTGCCGAGAAGCCAGACTCTGAGGATTTTAAGAGTTTAAACACTCCCAGGAATTCCATTAATTGGTCCTGAGGGAAAGTGACACCCCTGACCCACCTCGGCTGGTTTCAGTTCGACACGGACACATCTGGAGCCAAGTATGTGTTAGAATCCTTGAGATTTGTTCTATTACTGAAGGCGAAACCAGAGAACAAGATTTTCTCCCCAATTTGGAACGCCCAATTCCCAATGCGCTCCAAGTCCTTGTGGTGGCGTAGTGAATCGACTCAATCGGGGCGGCGGAGGACGAATCTCAGTTGCTTCTGTGACCATCAATCCGTGCATCTCATCACATGACTTGTTGAGCATGTTACCGTGGAGACGTAGCGTGTGTGGAGGCTTCACGCTATTCTCCGCGGCATCCACGCACAACTCACCACACACCCCACCGAGAGCGAGAACCCCATTATAGTGACCACGAGGAGGTTACCCCATGTGACTCTACCCTCCCTAGCAAGCAGGCCAATTTGGTTGCTAAGGAGACCTGACTGGGGTCACATTATAGTGACCACGAGGAGGTTACCTCATGTGACTCTACCCTCCCTAGCAACCGGGCCAATTTGGTTGCTAAGGAGACCTGACTGGAGTCACATTACATTGACCACGAGGAGGTTACCCCATGTGACTCTACCCTCCCTAGCAACCAGGCCAATTTGGTTGCTAAGGAGACCTGACTGGGGTCACATTATAGTGACCACGAGGAGGTTACCTCATGTGACTCTACCCTCCCTAGCAACCGGGCCAATTTGGTTGCTAAGGAGACCTGACTGGAGTCACATTACATTGACCACGAGGAGGTTACCCCATGTGACTCTACCCTCCCTAGCAACCAGGCCAATTTGGTTGCTAAGGAGACCTGACTGGGGTCACATTATAGTGACCACGAGGAGGTTACCTCATGTGACTCTACCCTCCCTAGCAACCGGGCCAATTTGGTTGCTAAGGAGACCTGACTGGAGTCACATTACATTGACCACGAGGAGGTTACCCCATGTGACTCTACCCTTTTCATAACCTCAAAAAATTTGGTGCATAATGTGGAACGTTTAACTATAAACAAGCCCGTAATTCAACGGGGACTCTTATTTTGAAGGCTCTGTTTCAATGCTTTATATTTAAGTATTTACAAATCTAAGCATTATGGCCTACACAGTATATTCACCAGATAAAGGATTTTGTTAATATATATTGTATATTGTATAGTGTGTGTGTGTGTGTGTGTGTGTATATATATATATATATATATATATATATATATATATATATATATATATATATATATATATATATATATATATATATATATATATATATAATTTTTATTTTTTTCACCAGATGAGATCTTTTTTTTTTTATTGTTATTTATTCCAAGATATGAAGTTGGAGACATGATGCATATGCTGATTGGGCACATTTCCATATAATCAATTTTATTTTTGCATGGTCTTCAATTTAGAACATTTGATAGCAACTATCGGCACCGATTAATCACTAAAACCCAAATATTGTTTTAAACCTCAGAGCCCAAAGCAGAGACTGATGATACATCATCTATTTATTCTCATTTTGTGTGACTTCCGAAAGCAATGGCAATCTATGGGTAAATCTTGTTTTTAAATATCATTTTTAAGCACATTTTGCTTTGAGGTGAACATTGTGACTTTAGCATGTCGTGACATTCAACATGCAATTTTTTCCCATCAAAACGGTTCTTGAGATCAGGGCTGGACTGGGAAGAGAAATCGGACCGGGATTTTACATGGCAACTGGCCCAAATGTTGAGCTGGGGGTGTTCGCTGTCCTTTTCTGCATAACGCAGCAGCTCATTTTAGCTTATCGTGGCCCGTTTCACGGCCGACCCACCGGCCCACTCGGTTCTCCCGATGGCCAGTCCTCCCCTGATCAGCCCCAAAGTGTGTCGGCCCACCGGGAAAATGCCCGGTATGCCAGATTACCAGTCCAGCCCTGATTGTGATACAGTTTAGAGTGTCAGATAATGTTGCTTTAATTAAAAAAAAATGCCAGTTCTGTCATCGTGTCTCTCAGGTTTAAAGATGTTTGGGCATATTATTGGAAAACAAGACAAAGATACTGAAGAAAAGCGACTTTTGCTGTGTGTGCGTAACGCCGAGATGTGCCGAGAAACATAATTTATGAAATGAAGTACGTGTGTAGAGGGAGAATATTCATCATAATGCTGATGTGTGGAGTTCTAGTACTGCAGTATGAGTCACAGCGGCGTCTTCTCTGTGTGTGTGTGTGTGTGTGTGTGTGTGTGTGTGTGTGTGTGTGTGTGTGTGTGTGTGTGTGAAGGGGAGGACTAGAACGGAATCGTCAATACAGAAATTATTCAATCTCTGATACTCCCACATGATTTGAAGCTTTGACTTCATGCTATATATGAGAAAACACTCATGATATAACATTATATACACAATATACAGAGGCCCCCAAAAGTGTTGGGACACCTCAGCCACACTTTAACATATCTGAATGGCATTGCATTAGATAGCAAAAAGTGTCCAGCTGCAATACATTATGTGCAAGTAAACAAGTGTGAAATCCAACATCAGTGATGCGCCACACAACGCAATTCAGTTCCTAAATATTAACACTACACACACACACACACACACACACACACACACACACACACACGGTCACTGGATATCTGCTCCTGACCGGCCATGTGAAAGTGCAGGACCGCAGTGTTGGTTTGAAACGTTTCCATTTAGCCAAAGGAACAGCTGCATGGACCGTCACCACATTACTGATGCGAGCGATGCGATGACCTCACCGGGCATTAATTCATCCCACACACACTCTACTTGTTTTCTTCTATTGTTTTTGTGCTTGGAAACCCCCGTGCAGTTTGAACCACTGAATTAGAGACGCTCCCGTGTGAACCGCTCTGCTTGAATCCTCCAAATGCACGTTTACTGACTGTTTTGTTCCATGCTGAAGGATTTTCTTTTCATGGTATCAATTAAGACATTTTTACGGTCTCAAACGAGACTTCACATTAACATCAGAGAATTGCATTTAAATTTAGATATCTATAATTCAATTTACACTTGTGAAAATGACATTTTTACTATTATCTGCCATTCACGTCTGTTCAAAAAGAAATTTCAGATATGTACAATTAACTACAGATACAGTGTGTTCAGAAATTATTCAGACCCTTTGTTGCAGACTTGTGCTAAAATGCTTTAAAAAATCATTTTTGATTGGACGTGATCTGGAAAGCCACACACAGCTGTCTATATAAGGTGTTATAGCTGAAAATGCATATCAGAGAAAAACCAAGCCATGGGGTCGAAAGAGCTCTGAGACAGGATCGTGTCGAGGGTTAGGGGTCAGCGGCAGGTACCGGGGACTGGTCAGGGATGAAGGAAAGCTAAACGCAGCAAAATACAGAGATATCCTTAATTAACACCTGGTCCATTAAGTTAAAGGTGTTAAAACACTTTCCTTGCACCTTGAATACATCAGAGTGTACGTAACCTAGACTTTAATTACAAAGTATTAGAAATAAATAAATAAAGGCACATAAATAAATACATTTGAGTTGTTTGAGTTTCCCCACATGACCTGTACAAATGTCATTATATTGATATTTAATGATGACAATGATCCTCGTGTCTGTTTATGGTTGTCACATGACTACAGATTGGCTGCCTGCATGTTGCTTATACCACCTGACTTTGATTTGGTGGACAAAGGTTTCAAAATATTATTCATAGATGTTTTTTTTTTATTGACTTATTTCTTTAAACTGCTAATAATAATAATAATAATAATAATAAAAGATTATTCTGCACTACTTATACCAACACAACTTTTAATGAGACTGATTGTTTTGTTGAATTTATTTAATATTTAATTAATTTAGAAAATTAGTTTCACTCCATTGACACAGTAATTTCTCTTTCTTTTCAAATATTTTAATATTATTATTTGAGCTGTCAGAATTAACGTGCTAATGCATGTGATTAATTTATAACGTTTAATGCATTTATTTTTCTTAATTGCGATTAATGCATTTACCGATTTGACATTTCATCTGAACATTGGCTGGAATAGGGCGGTACTTTTGCGATGTGTCCGGGGCCATTACACTGACACATACACCACAAACACACACAACAGTTAATCTGGGTCAAGCATCAAGTGACGGAGAACGGACTGTAAGAACCATATCAATTCTTCTACCTGCCCAGCAGGTGGCGATATGCATGAAGAATGGGAGTCGCCAAAAACAAAAGAAGAATATGGAAGTGAAAGTGGAGATCTGTAGTAAACATGACTTCAGTATTGATCTGTTTCTCACCCACACCCATCATATCACTTCTGAAGACATGGATTTGGAGTCTTATGGATTACTTTTATGCTGCCTTCATGTGCTTTTTTTTGAGCTTCAAAGTTTATGGTTACAATTCTCTTGCATTGTGTGGACCTGCAAAGCTGAAATATTCTAAAATCTTCATTTGTGTTCGGCAGAAGAAAGCAATAAATGTATTGAAATCAATGCGGTGACTTCTACAATCATTTATTTCTGGTATACTTTGATGTGGCCAGTAGAAGTTCAGTCACTATGGGTCGAGTTCTACTGACACTTACGCATGTGTCTTTATAATTTATGAGTCCATTTCCCTCTGTGATGATAATGATTCTCATGTGCTCAACAGTCAGTGCACTTGCCCACCAATATGAGCCCTCAGTCTGAATGATGTCATGGACGCTACAGCAGCTGTGGCAGGCAGTACTGGACCCAAAATGACACCATGACATAATTTAATGATCTAAAGGTGTGAAGTCAAGATTAAACAACATATACAATGTAAACAGCAGCACATGCTGCATGGATGATGTGTGTATATGATTTAGTGTATTGCTGATTATGCAGGAGGTAGAATGTGCAGGAGAATTCTCTGTTATTACATATTATATACTGTTATTGTGTGTGTGTGTGTGTGTGTGTTAGAGAGAGAGAGAGAGAGAGAGAGAGAGAGAGAGAGAGAGAGAGAAAGTGTGTGTGTGTGTGTGTGTATGTATTTATCACATTGTGGGGACCAAATGTCCTCATAAGGGTAGTAAAACCCGAACTTTTTGACCTTGTGGGGACATTTTGTTGGTCCCCGTGAGGAAAACAGCTTATAAATCTCTAAATGATGTTTTTTGAAAATGTAAAATGCAGAAAGTTTTTTGTGAGTGTTAGGGGATGTGTCGGGTTTAGGGGATGTGTTGGGTTTAGGGGATGTGTCGGGTTTAGGGGATGTGTCGGGTTTAGGGGTTGTGTCGGGTTTAGGGGTTGTGTCGGGTTTAGGGGGTGTGTCGGGTTTAGGGGGTGTGTCGGGTTTAGGGGGTGTGTCGGGTTTAGGGGTTGTGTCGGGTTTAGGGGTTGTGTCGGGTTTAGGGGATGTGTCGGGTTTAGGGGTTGTGTCGGGTTTAGGGGTTGTGTCGGGTTGAGGGGTGGTGTCGGGTTGAGGGGTGGTGTCGGGTTGAGGGGATGTGTCGGGTTTAGGGGATGTGTCGGGTTTAGGGGGTGTGTCGGGTTTAGGGGGTGTGTCGGGTTTAGGGGTTGTGTCGGGTTTAGGGGATGTGTCGGGTTGAGGGGTGGTGTCGGGTTGAGGGGTGGTGTCGGGTTGAGGGGTGGTGTCGGGTTGAGGGGTGGTGTCGGGTTGAGGGGTGGTGTCGGGTTGAGGGGGTGGTGTCGGGTTGAGGGGGTGTGTCGGGTTTAGGGGGTGGTGTTGGGTTTAGGGGACGTGTTGGGTTTAGGGGACGTGTCGGGGTTAGGGGACGTGTCGGGTTTAGGGGACGTGTCAGGGTTAGTGGATAGAATATAAAGTTTGTACAGTATAATATTCATTATGTCTATGGAAAGTCCCCATAAAACATGGAAACACAACGTGTGCGTGTCTGTGTATATTAGCTATAAGTTGTGTGTTTCATGTTAAAGATTCAAAAGAACCGGCTCCCAAGAGTAATTTGTTCTGGTTTCGGACGGTTCCACTATTTAAGAAAAAAAGAAGCGGTTCCAAATAAGAACTGGTTCACGATTCCCAACCCTACTTAACATCTAGTGTAAAACATTTCTCTAGGTTTACATCATGCATGCATGTCCTCTGGTTACATCACAACAACCGTGAAGTCATCAGCAACTGTTAAACCTGACTTCAGAAAGTTTTACAGCACTCCAGATCGATACAGCCAAAGGTACTCTTCACCTGCTTCACAAGGTTTCAGTCTGGAAACAAAGGCCTACATCTATGAAGTCAGTACAATGTGCCTTTGATGAAACAATTCTCCACTAATTAAGTTCACATGAGGGTGTGACCATGACCCGAGGGAAGCCGTTTGTCCAGTAGACCACACGTTTTTGTCCAAATTTTACAATGA
The DNA here is from genome assembly GCA_032164185.1 of Moxostoma hubbsi. Taxonomy (NCBI): domain Eukaryota; kingdom Metazoa; phylum Chordata; class Actinopteri; order Cypriniformes; family Catostomidae; genus Moxostoma; species Moxostoma hubbsi. The sequence goes on from JAVLUX010000006.1 coordinate 54,735,244, forward strand.
TGACCTATATTGCTGTCTAGTTGGGGAGATCACTAGGTCTTAGAACAGAGCGATTGCTTTACGTCAAATGCAAGTGTGGCTCCCCTCCCTTTTTCCCAGTTCCTTTTCTTATGTTTAGACATGGAATGGGCGTTCGAATCAAGTGCATGTGAATTGCCTCATTTCACTCTTTTGCTGTTAACTCCCAACAATCTAGCCACACCACTTCCTGTACAACAGAGTATATGGAGGGCAGAGGGGGGTTAAAGGTCACGTAAGACTTGCCAAGAACACCGTTTCAAGGTCATATATATCACCATAGAGTTGAGTGTATTATTTGAGCACAATATTAGAGATGTATTCACCCAAAGTAAATGTTATTGCCTAGTTGTTCTTCAGTCGTTTAAGTCTGGATATGGTGTAGAATAAACAGGGTCACATGAACATGGGTAGGAAAGCACACTCTGCCAACTTCCCCCAAAGCAAAACCAGCAGCTGAGGCAATGGAAACGACATTATTTGTGCGCTGGCATCTTAAACTTTGCATGTGTGTGTGTGTGTGTGTGTGTGTGTTGTATTACGTAACACCAAATTAAACCTATGAGCTTTACATTTCACACATGCAGCGCAGTTTATAAATGAAACGCTCAGCTGACTGTCCTCCAAGCAGTTCATAAACTGAGTTATTTTACCACTTCCCCTCACTGGACCACCCTCGATGATGCTGGGAGTCAGATTTAAAAAAAAATCACACATGAGATCCCTTGAAAGTCATGAAAGATGCATAGAATTTGGCCAAAATATGGTCTCTTAGGGTGTGTTCACACTTGTAGTTCGGTTCTCTTGGTCCTCTTAGTCCGGACCAAATCAGAAAATGATACATTTAGTCCTGGTTCGCTTAACGTTCACACCGAACCTAACGATACAAAACCAAAGGCATCAGGAAAAAGTCACAACCTGATTGGACAGATTTGATGGCGTATATTTTGCGCCTGAACATGCCGAACATCCAAAACAATGCTGGCTGCTTGGCGAAATGCGCTCGTTACATTATAGATTTATATATGGTGGTATTTCTGCCTTCTGAGATTAAACGAAGAGTTAATAAAATGTGTAAAGGAGTCAAAACAGCTGCAGGAATTCCTCCGTTACTCACACAAGCGAAGATATGCTGCAAGGACGGCTGATGGTGGTTCCGATGCCTGTCCCGAACAGTAACGGGCAACGTAGCTCCTATGATGAGAAGAACCAGGTGTGCTTGAGGTCAGTGTTGGGAAAATTACTTCCTGTTTTTGGTTTGTTTAGACATCTTTGGTCCGTGTTGCGTTCATATATCAATTGAACCGCACCAGAGTTCGTTTGGAAGCGGACCGAGACCCACTGTTGAGGCGGTACTGGTCCGCTTGATTGGTGCGCTCCAACGTCCGGATGGGGGCCCACTTATGGTGCCTTAAAATGCTGTCTAGATAGTGAGCTCGCTTGGTTTTGTAGCTGAACTCATGTTGTCGAGGCTGTAATCAGTTCTATTCAAGGCAGAACTGTAAGATTAATGACTGATGTCTTTGAAGTTCATCCTGGATTAACTGCAGAAGTTCACATTGTCCTTGTTAATTGGCTGATGAAGGGATTTGTTGGCAATTAATTAATAGTTGATGTACTCCATTATAAGAGTGTAGTCCATCAATAGACTGAGGGGATGCAGCAGAGATCAGTGAGGTGCATCGCAGTTCAACCAGCAGGGCATTCCGGTGAGGTCCATCCTAAATCCAAGGTTCAGGCAATGGCATATGAAGTATCCATTGTCTTCTGGTTGGAGTTGGCATCAGTTCATCCTCTGAAGACTGAAGTATGTCTGGCTAGCACCAATTGTAGTTTGTTGTCCAACACAAAGCAGGAACGGAGCTGGATATACTACACACAAGATATGACACATTTGCTGATATTGCGGTACGGGTAGGGTTAGGGGATAGGGCAGTGGTGGGGGTGGGAAATTATTTTGGTACAGGGGCCGTGGGGGGCCATATTGTAATCCTTATTTTGTTCTTGACCTTTAAGCCCAGAAATAGTTGTTCTGAAGTGTATATGTGACTTGTATATGAGTCCCATTAGTCACATATACACTTCAGAACAACTATTTCTGGGCTTAAGAGACTAGAACCAAATAATGAGTACAATGTAGCCCCCCATGGCCCCTGTACCAAAATAATTCCCCACCCCTGCCCTAACCCCTAAAGTGTTTTATTGCTTTACAAATGGTAGATAATTCTCTATCAGGTATTAAAGGATGAGCTTAATTATAGATTATTTATTTGACCAACTCTACTGTCCTGTTTACTCATTTTATTCTCATAACATTACCCATTTACAAGTTCAAAGGGTCATGATGTGGGTCTCGTCAATGGTTTGGCTTTTCGTTCAGCACACGACTGAGTCAAACGGGCTGCATGACTATAGTCCCGTTCACACGTGCAACCAGGTAAATTACTGGAAAATCGTTGGGTTGCCTTTACTGTTAAATGTTCCACATGTTTCCACAAATTGTAGGTAATTCTCCCTTAGAGATAGGGTGAGGAGCTCAGTCATCCGTGAGGAGCTCGGAGTAGAGCCGCTGATCCTTTGCGTGGAAAGGAGTCAGTTGAGGTGGTTTGGGCATCTGGTAAGGATGCCCCCTGGGCGCCTCCCTAGGGAGGTGTTTCAGGCACGTCCAGCTGGGAGGAGGCCTCGGGGAAGACCCAGGACTAGATGAAGAGATTACATCTCCACACTGGCCTGGGAACGCCTCGGGGTCCCCCAGTCAGAGCTGGTTAATGTGGTTCGGGATAGGGAAGTTTGGGGCCCCCAACTGGACTAATAAAAATACATATTCGTCTCTCGTGTCTGTTTATTTTGCTTTCCTGTCAATGATGCCGATTTTGTTTATATTATTATACTATGTTTATATTTTATTAAAGTTTATCACTGAGAAGATTTGCTTGCAAACTTAGTAGCACCATGACTCAAGAATGGACAGAGTGGCCGTATAAGACTTTTCCTTGAGTAGAATATTGATAGAGATCACTTAGTTTGTTCAAAGGGGGAAAGCGAGAGCTAGAAAGAGCGCACTCGCATGCATGGTTTCCAGATTGCACAAAATAAGTGATAACGTTAGGTGGAATATTTCCAATTTGCGCAAGTATAAATCTCTAATTGGGGGTGTTTGCATCGCTTATCTGGCAACCCTGAGAATGGTAAACGCTTGTGGAGGCGTGTTGGGTCCCAATGCAAGATATCTGAAATATCCAATGAAATAAAAAACACTTTTAGGATAAACGAGCTGCGGGCCAGATTATACCACGTGGAGGGCTGGACCCAGGCCGCGGGCCGTAAATTGCCCATGTCTTAGTTAGGTAGTTGGGTTAGTGGTTAGGTTAACAGCGTGACTGCAGATGTAATTAAATTTAGGTACTTAAAATACAAGTAAAATGCAACAAGACGTGTGTACACAATAAGTACATTGTATCAAAGTACATAGTAGTTAAAGACAGTGGGTCGATATTTTATTGTTTCCTCATTGAAAGTATTTTTAGAAAGCCAGTTATAAAAATCCATATCTTTAGGCATATTTAGTTTTTTGGTGGACTTTTGCAAACTATGGCATTCAAAAGGAAATTCTTGACTTTTATGCATATTTTTCTTTAGGGTGAATTTTGTGCCTTTAGCAAGCTGTGACATTCAATATGCAATAAAAAAATAAAGGTATTACTTAATCGCTGCAATACCGCGGGGTCTCTGAGGGTTAGGCTGGTTTTCGGCAGGATCATCAAGCAAAAAAAGTCACACGTGCTCATCATTTTCTCCCTATATATTACGATCTGCGATTCTAAGAGGAAGCCAAAAACTTGATAAACATCCAGTTTTTCATATTTATGCATTTTCCTTCTTTTATCCAATTTGACTTCAAAAAGAAAGAAATCAAAATACCAGGACCAAACAAGAGCTATTTGCCCGGTATTATTTTTTTAATTTCGACTGCTTGGAAATTCCACCGCTGTGTGGAAGCTTTAATACTATTTGCCGTCTGTGAAAGGGAACTGAAGGAAAATTCTACACACAGAGAAGCATTTAGACGTGGCCAAACTGGTGGCTTTACCCACAGCGCTTTGTGCCATGTAGGATGAGGCTGGTTTAAGTTTAGGGCAACAAGTTTATTTGTTAACACCATTATGTATGAAACGACAAGCCCTTGAACCTGCAGCCAGGAGAATGTGGTCATACCCTTTAAATAAAATCTGGCCCGCTCCGTGTAGTGTTTTATCCGCTCACAGGGTCTCGTCTCACTGTTCAGGTGCCAGTCGTATGTGACAGCGAATATCCGTGTGCATGATTTAATTATTTAAGCACAGCTGTTCATTTATGGTGATCTTCTGGCACATGTAGTTTAAAAACGTCCTATATTTTCCTCTCATTAAAGATACAAACCAGTAGCTGGTTGCCATGTCATGAACTTACACTAATATCACATACTTGAACCAGGCAAATGTCTAAATGCTGCAAGAATTTTATTACAAGGAAATGTTTCTGAAAAGGGCAAATAAGTTGCATTTAGGAAAATGAGTCAGGCAATGTTTGAAAATATTTTTTTTTTCCTTGCCACTGTCGCCTTCTATATAGATAGATAGATAGATAGATAGATAGATAGATAGATAGATAGATAGGAAAGCATACAAATACACTTAAATTGAATTGTATTCCAGTAAATAAATGGGAGAAATTGAATAGTCATTTACAGTAAATGTCACAATTGAACAGTATCTATTACAGGACACTACTAGAGGAAGAGACAGAAAATTACAACATATTTGACAGTGTAACTGTATTGTACTGTAACTACCAGGGATGCAAACTCCTCTTGGTCACTTTTGTGATTTGTGCAGATCAGAAGAGTTTTTGTTTTCGGGGGGATTGATTATAGTAATGGCCAGTCGCATGCTTGGAAACCGCAGTCCTACCAAGGCAGATCGCTTGATTGATTACAGCAGTGGCCAATCGTGTGCTTGGAAATCGCAGTCCTAACAAGGCAGATCGCTTGATTGATTACAGCAGCGGCCAATCGCATGCTTGGAAACCGCAGTCCTACCGAGGCAGATCGTTTGATTGATTACAGCAGTGGCCAATCGCGTGCTTGGAAATCGCAGTCCTACCGAGGCAGATCGCTTGATTACAGCAGTGGCCAATCGTGTGCTTTGCAATCGCAGTCCTACCGAGGCAGATCGCTTGATTGATTACAGCAGTGGCCAATCGCGTGCTTGGAAATCGCAATCCTACCGAGGCAGATCATTTGATTGATTACAGCAGTGGCCAATCGCGTGCTTGGAAATCGCAGTCCTACCGAGGTAGATCGTTTGATTGATTACAGCAGTGGCCAATCGCGTGCTTGGAAATCGCAATCCTACCGAGGCAGATTGCTTGATTAATTACAGCAGTGGCCAATCGCGTGCTTGGCTACAGCAGTGCATGCACAGTGATTATGCATGTGACAGGAGATTGGAGGGCTCTAAAGAAGCAGCACTCGTGAAACTGAATGGGCATGTTGTTCATTCACTTCGGCGTCAGCATGTGAATCTACCTTGTTTATCAAGGAGAGAAAGTGTCTGATGTTTACACATATTTAGAGGCTTTCACATGACTCATGTCAGTGCTGCAGAATCCATTTATATGCCACTTAAATACATTGTTTTACGTTTACATTGTTAACCCCATTTTTTGAATATAGTAATTGCAGTACTTTCACCAAGAAACAATAAGATTATAACATAAACTAGTCCTCTTTTTACTTTTACTCTCTTCCTAATACATGTTTTCATTGTTTATTGTTTGGCAAACTTTTAAAATCACCCCTTGGTGACGCTTTCTGCAATGCTTGTAATGTGGAGAGCAAAGCGGCACTGGATGCTGGCGTTGAGCGAGCGTTGTCATTGAAAGGACATTATTGAAACTCAGAATAAATATTATTAGATAAAATTCATGCTAAACAGTTAAAATACTGAATAAAAATTATAGATCTGCTTTGTTCTTATAATGCTCGGACATTCTTTTGAATTCAGTCTAGTGTAGACATGCACGTTTTAATTAAGCAGAAGTTAAGGACGTTATTGAAACTCTTAATATAATAAATTATTATTTTAGTTGGACTATTATTGTTTTCTTTTTGGATGAAATGTCATGCTCAGCCATTCACAAACTGAAGGGAAATTATATATGTGGTTTGTTCATAATTCTTAAACAGTATAAAGTCTCTTGGTAGATTTCGATTGGGAACGACTCAATGTTTCGATGTGGGGTCAGTGAAGTAATCAGTAAATAAGTCAGTAAATAAGCATGAACAAATTGTGAAACAGAAGCAAGCCACACAAAAAGACCTTTTGTTTTTGCATATAATTCTGCATAATTGTGCAGTTGTTTTGCATTTTTTTAATTATTAAAATAACTGGAATTGGTGCTTTTTAGCTTTAAAAAAAAATATCCCTGGAAAACGTGTCCGGGCCAGTGATTGTCTCACCTTTTTCACCCCTCATGAGTTTGCATCCCAGATCTACATTTACAGTATATTCCTGTAACTCCTTTAACAGTAAAACTACTGTAATCCAAGTTCCAATTTTTGGCAATCTGGTCAAATAATGAGTGAAGTACATTACTAAATGACATTACTTCCGATTCCCAGTATTTCACAAAGTAAGCTCCGTTGTATACTGCACACTTTGAAAAGTAGTAGGCCATTTGAATATTTGCATACTAAACATACTATGCATACTGCATACTACAGACACTGTACTACAGTAGTATACTATTTGTGTCGGTATGAGTGAAACCTGCGGAGTCAGCGAGAACTCCAGTTTCACTGGCATGACGAGTTCAACTGCCCTCAATGAACCAGCAAACACCAAACGTGGAAGAACCGCAGAGGAAAACCTCCAACCGTTCACATGTGCTTCAACGGTTTGAGAAAGTAAAGACTAGCAGAGACGTGGAGAGAGATATATGGTAAAATATGAGGGAATTCTGCAGGTGGTGTAAGAGAGAGAGAGCTCACATATAAAACACACAACTGTAATCCCACATTACCAAATGATTCCCATGACGCTTGGGCGAACGCCTACATCACCATATATTTGTGATCATTTTGCTAGCGATATAAAATTAAGCAACATTTTGAATACTTTTTATTTGGCCATTAAGTTTCCTTAAGATCACGACATTTAGCCGTTGAGCTGTCTGGGACCTGTGGGATCGGAGGGTGAGGGCTAGGCCCATTCCCCACAGAAATGTCCGGGAATTTGCAAGTGACTTGGTGGAAGAGTGGGGAAACATCTCACAGCGAGAACTGGCGAAGCAGTCCATGAGGAGGAGATGGTGGACACACCAGATTCTGTCTGTTACTTTTGATTTTGACCCCCTCATTGTAAACTTAAGCACAGCTTGTTAAGGTATGTTCAGGGCTGGAATGGGAAAAGAAATCGTCCCGGGATTTTTCATGGCAACTGGCCCAACTTTTGGGGAGGGGTGTTCCCTGTCCCCTGTCCTTTATTGCATATTGCGGCAGTTCATTGTTGCTTATCGCGGCAAGTTTCCCGGACGAAACACCGGCCCACTTGGTTCTCCCTATGGCCATTTATGCCCCTCATCGGCCCAAAAGTGTGTTGGCCCACCGGGAAAATGCCCGGTATGCCAGAACACCAGTCCAGCCCTGGGTATGTTTATTAATGTACTTGAAGTCAATTTATACACTGACAGAGGAGACAGACAAACATACACTTAAATGCAGCTTGACACACTTGATAGTATTATGCATATGCGTATGAGCCCGTTCTTTTAAATCTACTATGATGTATAGTTACTAAATAATATTTAGTTTGTTTGGTTGCCATTACAGTAATGAGAATGAACAAACTCAAATGTACGTCATTATTCACTGACTTAATTTGTGTCTGCTTCTGAATGACATCAGAAGACTTGGAATATAGTGCTTCATTAATATGGACCTCTATTATGATCATTTTAATGGACTTTTATGTCCATTTTTGGAGCTTCACAGTCATGGTCGATATGAAATGTTCTTGTATGGCAAGAGCAACAGAACTGTGCTCCACAGAACAAAGAAATATACAGGTTTGGAACGATATGAGGATGAGTAAACAATGACATAACTGTTTTTTGTTGTTTTTTTTTTTACCTAAACTGACCTCTTAATGAACATGAATATTTTCCACAGTCCACTCCTGTGTTTTGAAACCTGAACATCGGAGCGTTGTACACATTTATTGTAGGAAATTACATCACTGGATTTGTAAGTGTATTCTGGGCTTTGCTCTGCATTATATTGGCACAACGTCATTTAAACATGTGTAACCTTAGGCTTATTTTAATTGAAATGACATAGTTACAAATAACATTTTATGACAAATGCATTTGCAATAAACATATCTAAACCTCCAGTTTTTTCAGGATTGGATCAAACATGGATGTAAAAACTCTTAACTCGATTACATGAGACATGCCACATCGCAGGATGATTTTCTCCTTCCTAACACATGCTTTTATTTTCCATGGCATTGTAAGTAAGACAGATATTAAAGCAAACACGACACGGCGGGTCTCGTTTAGTCAAGCGCAGTCAACGCAAACATTCCCCTTTGATGCGTCCTGGTTTAGTTTGGACTGTGCTCCGGTTTTCTGTGAGGCCTTCCAAGCATTTTCATGTTGCACGCGCTCAATCCAGAAGAGATGAACTAGTTGTGGGCGTCATGTAACAGAAACACAGAAGTCTTCCAGTTTTGGGTTTTGAGTTGGTTTGTTTGTTTGTTTGTTTGTTTATTAATAGAGCATGAATATTCCCAGGTGAAGTCATGTGCTCAGAGCTTGCATGGTGGTGGAAATTAATTATGGAAGAGTCACATTGCTGGTCTTCTGAGGCAGGAAGAATTCATATGGAACTTGTATTTGATGGAAAATGGACCAGGGTTTTCAGTTCAGAAGTTTGTTTACCCTTGTGACCACTTCAACTGCATGTTTTCACTAATATTTCACTAATTTCCCCATCCGTTGTAAACCCCCACAAAGTGAAAATGCTCCAAGCCTGGACAGAAAGTCAGTTGTTGTCAATTTCAACCATTTTTTAACGGGATACAGATGTGCCATTTACTGTGCCGCTTTAGCTCAGATCATGCTAAAAATGCTACTGGTCCGGTTAATCCAGTTGACTGACAGGCGATGTCTGTATCTAAAAGGCGATTGGCTCTTTGACCTGTAAGGCGGAACTTCCTTTTCTGCATCCACCATATTGGGCGTTCCAATTTCTCCCATTAATTTCAATACAAGTGCTCCGTTTCGGCCTAAACGGTCTCTGGTTGCAGCCCACCAGTTTTTAAGAATCACCTCAGTGATTTAGATGTTGACTTTGTGATTGGTTGTATTTACCAGTCATCTGTGAGAGCCTGTTTTGTGCGCCGAGTTTAGAACAGGAAGTCGAAGCCATTAAGAACCACTTATGACCCTCAGACAACTGGCCTATTCTGACACACAAACTCCACATAGTAAGACTCCAGAGTCAATTTAGGACACAAAATCCATGCTGATGGGGTCGTTTCCATATTGCAATTTCATTTTAAAACACTTATTGATTATTTCTATGACAACCTTATCATAATAATCAAATGTATCGAAGTGAGGATAAAACTATGGATGAATGTTGTCAATGATGAAAGACTAAGATACAGCAAATACCCCTGTAATTGTTTTTACTTCACTCCTAGAGGCTGCTGTTACTGTAGAACCAAGACATTTTAATTGTAGAATCCTCCAGCATGGGCCACACAGGAACAGAGTAGTTCCTTTTATAAAAAAGTTTTTTTCAATTATCAGTAACTATCAGCATAGATTTTGCAGATATCTGATAGTTCCAAATAACAACTATCTGCACAGATTAATCTGTAAAACCAATATATCGGTCTACCTTGATCTTAAACATGTAATGATATAATTCTCCTGTGCCGGCCACAGAGGAATCCAAAATGTTAAAAAAAATATCGGCAACTATCGGCATAGATTTTTGCCGATAACCTTTAGTTCCAAATAGCAACTATCTGCACCGATTAATCGGTAAAACCGATATATCGGTCTACCTCGATCTCAGACATGTAATGATTGATTTCTTCAGCACTGTCAACAGAGGAACACAGAGGAATAATAATTTTTGGTAAAAACTATCGGCAACTATCGGCATAGATATTTGCAGATAACCGTTAGTTTCAAATAGCAACTATCTGCACCTATTAATTGGTAAAACAGATATATCGGTCTACCTTGATCTTAAACATGTAATGATATAATTCTCCAGTGCCGGCCACAGAGGAATCCAAAATGTTAAAAAAGTATCGACAACTATCGGCATAGATTTTTGCAGATAACCGTTAGTTCCAAATAGCAACTATCTGCACCGATTAATAGGTAAAACCGATATATCGGTCTACCTTGATCTTAAACATGTAATGATAGATTTCTCCAGCACTGTCAACAGAGGAACACAGAGGAATAATTATTTTTTGTAAAAACTATCAGCATAGATTTTTGCAGATAACTGATAGTTCCAAATAGCAACTATCTGTACCGATTAATCAGTAAAAGCGATATATCGGTCAATCTCTAATAATGATGTATTTCAGAAGATCAGGTCTCCAACACCAGAAAGAACCCCTTGTATTCTCCCCCTTGTGTGACTGGCACTAAAATGGCTATATTGAGGAATGAGGAAGAGCAATTAGTGTTTTACAGGCAGGAACAGAGTTTCTCCTCGCAAGGTCCATGTATTATAGAGACTCGAGGCTCTATGGGGTCTTTTCCATAAACCAGTAAAACACTGGCAGTAGTGAGCTTGTTTGGGAGTGTAAGTTTTGCACAGGAAAAGAGCTCTTACTCTTTAATGGACCCTGTAAATAATTAGGCTAACACGACTGTTTATGAGCTGCACGATTAGACATGACACCGCAGGCAAATCTTTTCCATTCGATGAGAGATGGGCAGCTCATAAAGACACACTATGCTAACGCTACTTAGCTATAGAAATGAGAACATAGCATTGTGTTTTATATAAAGCTAACCCCACATCCTAGCCCTAAGAGAAAACTGTGCATTTTTAGAATTAAATAAATAAATCAAAATTCATATTTTGTTTTGAATTGAAATATCCTCAAACAGAGATTTAGCTCAGTTTCTGGTACCAAGTTAAACACACACACACACACACACATATTTCCACATACACTCACCTAAAGGATTATTAGGAACACCTGTTCAATTTCTCATTAATGCAATTATCTAATCAACCAATCACATGGCAGTTGCTTCAATGCATTTAGGGGTGTGGTCCTGGTCAAGACAATCTCCTGAACTCCAAACTGAATGTCAGAATGGGAAAGAAAGGTGATTTAAGCAATTTTGAGCGTGGCATGGTTGTTGGTGCCAGACGGGCCGGTCTGAGTATTTCACAATCTGCTCAGTTACTGGGATTTTCACGCACAACCATTTCTAGGGTTTACAAAGAATGGTGTGAAAAGGGAAAAACATCCAGTATGCGGCAGTCCTGTGGGCGAAAATACCTTGTTGATGCTAGAGGTCAGAGGAGAATGGGCCGACTGATTCAAGCTGATAGAAGAGCAACTTTGACTGAAATAACCACTCGTTACAACCGAGGTATGCAGCAAAGCATTTGTGAAGCCACAACACGCACAACCTTGAGGCGGATGGGCTACAACAGCAGAAGACCCCACCGGGTACCACTCATCTCCACTACAAATAGGAAAAAGAGGCTACAATTTGCAAGAGCTCACCAAAATTGGACAGTTGAAGACTGGAAAAATGTTGCCTGGTCTGATGAGTCTCGATTTCTGTTGAGACATTCAGATGGTAGAGTCAGAATTTGGCGTAAACAGAATGAGAACATGGATCCATCATGCCTTGTTACCACTGTGCAGGCTGGTGGTGGTGGTGTAATGGTGTGGGGGATGTTTTCTTGCCACACTTTAGGCCCCTTAGTGCCAACTGGGCATCGTTTAAATGCCACGGCCTACCTGAGCATTGTTTCTGACCATGTCCATCCCTTTATGACCACCATGTACCCATCCTCTGATGTCACAAAGCTCGAATCATTTCAAATTGGTTTCTTGAACATGACAATGAGGTCACTGTACTAAAATGGCCCCCACAGTCACCAGATCTCAACCCAATAGAGCATCTTTGGGATGTGGTGGAACGGGAGCTTCGTGCCCTGGATGTGCATCCCACAAATCTCCATCAACTGCAAGATGCTATCCTATCAATATGGGCCAACATTTCTAAAGAATGCTTTCAGCACCTTGTTGAATCAATGCCACGTAGAATTAAGGCAGTTCTGAAGGCGAAAGAGGGTCAAACACAGTATTGGTATGGTGTTCCTAATAATCCTTTAGGTGAGTGTATTTCAGTGATATGGGAATCTTTACTGCGCTTATAGTTATATTCCTTTAAGAGATGGGGAACTTTTTACTCCAGGTTTGGAGTATGCTGGTTTGGCAGAGCTGTTCCTTTTCTGGGTGGTACATGGATGAAGTCATAGAAGTCGGATGAAGGTAAGGAGACGAGAGGAAGAATAATATTGGATCCATACAGACACAACAAGATATTTCGCTATATTTCATTTTCATCCGATTTCACAACAAACTCATACCGTCTGAATGTCAGTCGTTCCAATTATTTCAAAATATTTCATTTCAGACACATTGTTTGCATTCTTATAGTTTAGATATTGCTTCATAACATTTCACATGATTGTGAAAACTGTCTCGTTTCTTTTTTGAGACATTTCTCGATGCAATTAGTGCATTTAAAGACATATTTGACTATAGCTTCATTGACTGGACATACCGTGTATGTAATGTGCATCTCTATACTGGATATTGTACAAATTGTGCAGTGTAAGGCAGAACTGTGTAGGTGTTTTACTGTATATACTGTATCTGACGGGCAGGAAGGGAAGGTGCGTGTGAAACTGTACATGAGACGCTGTTGTTTCAGCTGCACTGACTCAATTTCACAGAAAATTCCCTGTTTCATCCTCAAGTGTGTATTTGTGCATGTGGCGTTCCCTCACCTGTTTCACCGCACATTCTGTAGAGTATGCACATCGCAATGGCAGCGGCAGAGTTGATAGACAGGACAGGAGGAGCTTTATTGAAAAAAAGCACAACAGTTTTTGAACCCCATCGCAGTTGCCGTTAAATTCAGTGAGTTACACTCAGTTTTGATTGTGTTTTGCACGTTATAATTTAAAAAACTTTTATAACATAATTCTTTATTTTGGCACACAAAACATTAAACTTACTTTTAACCCTCCTATGGTATTCAGTCACTTTATGTTTTTGTTCTATTTTATCCCCTTTTCTCCCCAATGTTGGAATGCCCAATCCTCATGGTGGTGCGGTTACTCGCCTCAATCCGGGTGGCGGAGGACAAGTGTCAGTTGCCGCCGCTTCCGAGACCGTCAATCGGCGCATCTGATCACATGACTCGTTGTGCATGACACCGCGGAGACTCACAGCATGTGGAGACTCATGCTACTCTCCACGATCCACACACAACTCACCACACACCCCATTGAGAGAACCACTAATCACCACCACGAGGAGGTTACCCCATGTGACTCTACCCTCCCTAGCAACCGGGACAATTTGGTTGCTTAGGAGACCTGGCTGGAGTCACTCAGCACACCCTGGATTCAAACCTGGAGGGTAGAGTCACATGGGGTAACCAAATTGGGCCAGTTGCTAGGGAGGGTAGAGTCACATGGGGTAACCAAATTGGGCCGGTTGCTAGGGAGGGTAGAGTCACATGGGGTAACCAAATTGGCCCGGTTGCTAGGGAGGGTAGAGTCACATGGGGTAACCAAATTGGCCCAGTTGCTAGGGAGGGTAGAGTCACATGGGGTAACCAAATTGGGCCGGTTGCTAGGGAGGGTAGAGTCACATGGGGTAACCAAATTGGCCTGGTTGCTAGGGAGGGTAGAGTCACATGGGGTAACCAAATTGGGCCGGTTGCTAGGGAGGGTAGAGTCACATGGGGTAACCAAATTGGCCCGGTTTCTAGGGAGGGTAGAGTCACATGAGGTAACCAAATTGGCCCGGTTGCTAGGGAGGGTAGAGTCACATGGGGTAACCAAATTGGCCCGGTTGCTAGGGAGGGTAGAGTCACATGGGGTAACCAAATTGGCCCGGTTGCTAGGGAGGGTAGAGTCACATGGGGTAACCAAATTGGCACGGTTGCTAGGGAGGGTAGAGTCACATGGGGTAACCAAATTGGCACGGTTGCTAGGGAGGGTAGAGTCACATGGGGTAACCAAATTGGCCCGGTTGCTAGGGAGGGTAGAGTCACATGGGGTAACCTCCTCGTGGTCACTATAATGTGGTTCTCGCTCTCGGTGGGGCGTGTGGTGAGTTGTGAGTGGATGCCGCGGAGAATAGCGTGAAGTCTCCACATGCGCTACGTCTCCACGGTAACGCACTCAACAAGTCACGTGACAAGATGTGCGGATTGACGGTCTCAGACGTGGAGGCAACTGAGATTCGTCCTCCACCACCTGGATTGAGGCGAGTCAATACACCACCATGAGGAGCAAGAAAATCCAAAAAAATTCAAATAATGTTACTTAATTCTTGAGGTAAGTGCTGATTATTCTAAATCTTGAGAATTTGTATTAATGAATCAATGAAATTGAACAGAAATGGATGAGATACAGCTTGTGTTTTAAATGTTTAGAAAAAAAATGCCCCTGAAAATCAAATCCAGGGGGCAAATATTCCCCCGTAATGTAAAAGTTCAGTACATTATTGCAGATGAGCAAACAACCTCAAATAATCCGTCCTCCAGAAGTAAAAACACACTTCACTGTGTTTGTTTACTGGAATTCTGTGTGATTATTCGCATGTTTGTTTGGGGAGTAGTCGAGGTTCGGCCGTCCGCTGAGGATACAGAGGAACATATCGGGACATGTTCATTTCTCAAGACGCTTAAACCTGACAGACAGCGATACCTGCAGGGTTCATGATTGGGGAAACACATTTCCTGGAAATGATATCTGCTGCATGAGCGCTTTTAATTAAAGCAGTTTATGCAGCATGTGAGACGAGCTTTTGTGCTCAATGTACACCGGAAACAGTTTGTGTTTGGTGGAACCGAGAGTGAGTCTCTAGGGATGTAAAATACAATAAACACACACACACACCCAGTCCACCTACACACATGCACACATAGAGCTTATATATGGTACATTCTCTAGTTTAGTCATTTCAAATCTAGTGAACGTCATGTTACTTCCTGTTGACCTGAAAGAGAAAACTGACTGTAGAATAAGACGGATAAAGCACAGTATATTGCCCTGTGTGTGTGTGTATGAGTGTGTGTGTATGACTGTGTGTGTGTGTGTGTGTGTTTAGCCTTGAGGTCAGGGCTGGATTGGTAATCTGGCTTTCCGGGCATATTCCCGGTGGGCCGACACACTATGGCCAATCAGGGGCGGAACGACCATTGAGAGAACTGGGCGGGTTGGCTGCGAAATGGGCTGAAATGAGCCTCCGTGTAATGCAGATCGGGCCTCAAAACGGCGCCACGATATGCCGAAGGGGGCACCAAACACCACCCCCACCACCCAAACAACAACTTTTGGGCCAGCTATGTAATATCCCGGGCCGATTTGTCTTCCTAGTACACCCCTGTTTGACGTCATATATGTTTGCTAGTGTACTCAACGCCCTTAAGTCGTTTCCATTCAGAAATGTGTGTTTATCGTTAATTCGCCTCCCAGATGTCCTGATTTCTCCTTTGAAGTTTGGGTAAAATGGGGAGATTATTGAGACAATTGAAATTAGTCAGTTTACGGTCATTTTAATGAACAGATAAAAGCAATCAGAAGAGGAATTGCACTCAAAAGGGAACAGTTGCCCTTCTGATGCGCATCTAATCCTTCATCTAATCTAAAGCATCGCCATGACAACCGCATCATGTCCTGCAGATTTTTCCAGCAACTTCTAACCACCAACCGAACTTTATCATCATCTCAAATGCATTTTAGCTTCATAATGCAAATGTACATTTTCTGAAAGTAAATGTGATCCCAGGTAAAGAGGGTCATTTTAAAATATTTAAACGTTTTAAAATGTTCAAAAGCTGGTTTTCTGATAGTGAACTCAGCATTGGACAAATAGTTCTGATAGTTTATATTCTAGAACATTCTGAGAACGTCATTCAGTCGACTTTATTCATGTACAGAACAGGGTAAAGATCATTTAAGTGTGTGTAAATAAAAGGCATTTATAGGTCTAAAAATATACTCCTGGAAGTGTCCCGTTTGCAGATCGGATCTACATGCCGTAAAGATCAATCCATAATCACGTACAATACATTGTCTTTCAATACTGTTGTCATGGTAACACAGGCTAACGATTGGGGCAAACTCTGTCATGTGACACAAAAAGTGTTTCTAAACCAGTTTTTCGCGACATCTGATGTATCGACATATCGACTTTATGCGCTTGAGTTAAACGGAAAAATATTATGTCGACATTTGTGACATTGTAGCGATAATGTGCGTTTCCATCAGCTTTATTTTGATGTGCTAAAACTTTTACCGCAAAAAAATCCTTGGATGGAAACGTAGTTAAAGTTAGGAAAGTTGTTGGGTAAAATGCTAATGTTAATCGCGCGGTAAACGCTCCCGCTGTGCGTCGGTCAGGCTGCATACATTCCCCGTTTCATTTGTTCAGTGCTTTCAGAACAACACGTGATAAAATAAGGAAAACACCCCTATAAAATACTATAAATACTTGAGATGTCCAGCACAGCATACAGGTACACCCTCCTTAAACCAAACGTGAAATCGTCTATTCAAAATATACATTAAACCTGGCCATAAAGTTTTAGGATTTTGCAGGTGTGATTCACCGAAAACTGCTTTATAAATGATCGGTTTGTGATGTGCGAATGGCTTGCACACACCGGGCGAGTCTCGTCACAATTTAATAGTGTTTAGCCTCTCATTCATCTGATGAAAACATGCTGCATAATCATGAGGGAAGAAAACATCAAGATGAACCATAAAACCGTGATCAGTTTTAGTAAAAGTGATGATGAAAAACCTTTATTTGTTGACCCTTTTCCTCCTCAGAGCTGTTTAGCATGTCGGGATGTCAACCGTTTGAGAGGTTTGACTTCCATGATGCTTTAAATTGTAAAGATTCTGACTAGCGGGTCTGTGTATCTCAGCGAGTATTGATGCTGACTATCACACCTGGAGTCATGAGTTTGAATCCAGGGTGTGCCGAGTGACTCCAGTCAGGTCTCCTTAGCAACCAAATTGGCCCAGTTGCTAGGGAGGGTAGAGTCACATGGGGTAACCAAATTGGGCCGGTTGCTAGGGAGGGTAGAGTCACATGGGGTAACCAAATTGGGCCGGTTGCTAGGGAGGGTAGAGTCACATGGGGTAACCAAATTGGCCCGGTTGCTAGGGAGGGTAGAGTCACATGGGGTAACCAAATTGGCCCGGTTGCTAGGGAGGGTAGAGTCACATGGGGTAACCTCCTCGTGGTCACTATAATGTGGTTCTCGCTCTCGGTGGGGCGTGTGGTGAGTTGTGCGTGGATGCTGTGGAGAATAGCGTGAAGCCTCCACACGCAAGATGTGCGGATTGACGGTCTCAGACGCGGAGGCAACTGAGATTCGTCCTCCGCCACCCAGATTGAGGCGACACACTACGCCACCTCGAGGACTTGGAGCGCATTGGGAATTGGGCGTTCCAAATTGGGGAGAGAAAAGACAAAAATATTCTGACTAGAATTCAAGTGTGTTCCATCAGTTTGTGGTCTGCGCCGTGACATCGAGGAAAGCCCAGCTGAGGTGTGTGCGCGCGCTCCGGTGATATTGTAGGATAGCGCAGCAAGAGTGTTTCTGTGATGCTCTCATTTCAGAGGCATATTGAATGAGTATCTTTAAAAGTGTCTCTGCTGCCAAAAATTTTGCTCGGTTGGCCACCTTAAAATTTTCAACTCATTTTTGGATCATGACCTACGACTTACACCGAGACAAACACGTTTGTGAATTTCAGGTTAAATTCTTGTTTGTTTTGTCTTTCTGTATCACTCTTACCACACGTACTTTGTTAAACTGCCATTAAATTTCTCATTCTTCTCCAAGAAGCTTTGGAAGGCTGCAGCAGGAGCGGAAACCTGACTATCAGAGTTTAAGGATGGAAGTATTGAATGGAATGAGGTATGATGATATCTCCGCTTCACGTGTCCAACCGCTGGAGCCAAAAGCAGCATTCCAGAATACCTCATGAGCTCTTGGACCGGGTGAACTGGGTTTCATAACCAGGGCGAAGAGTCAGCGAGGTGATTTTTGCTTTTTCCCTCCTGGCCCGCAGACGGGATGTTTGCTGAGGTTTGGGTGAAGCCCTTGACCGGGTTCAATGGAAGATTGCCCACCCCTGTAGACCACCAGCACTCCTCCATGACCAAGCTCATGTTTATCCAGGCCGACCCGAGCTGGTGAGCCCCAAGAAGAGCCGCAGTCTGGCTCAGACGCTTGGGGGATTTAGTCATCAGAATTTCGAGGAAATCAGAACGGAAGCACGCCTGAGCAGGAGGACACGAGGTGTTATAAAGCATTACTGATGTTCTTTATAGCAGACATGACGTATCAACCTAGAGAGCAGTTTAATTCCACAGAGGTTGCTCTCTCTTATAAACCAGGAGAGCTCAAGAGTGTAAAAAAAGATATTTCATTAATCCTTTGGGATGTTCAACAACCTAATCACACTGCTGTCAAGGAGAAATAGTTGAGATATTAAAGAGATGTAAGAAGATTTTGAAACGCTGCTAATTGCAGGTTCGTTCAAACTTGCAGATGGAATGTGACTGAATCGTGTTGTGTCATAGCACTTAATGCAAGTGCGTGAGCCTCTGATAGCACTCTGAGATTTCGGTTTGGCAAGAGACTCGACTGACACTAGATGGATTGTGGTACCGTGCAACTAATCAATTATTCAATCGTCCAAACCAAAGGAAGTATTTCGCAAAATGTTGTTTTCTCATCTCAACATGAGAGATAGAGATGTTGAACCCAATCCTCATAAACTCTTGGCTGCAGTTTATGAAAGCGCCTGATTGGAATGGTAACTTGAGAAAGGGAGTGACTTTGGTACAAACAAACTCTGTCATGTTTTGGTGGAGTTTGGTATGAGGCCATCAACTATATGAAACATTTGACTGCAGCACTGCGTTCATGAAGTCATACTTGAATTGATGCTGTTGTTTTTTTTTAAACATGCATTGCAAAAATTCTATTCTTAAGAAGTAACTTGATCTTGTTTTTCAGTAACAATATCAATATGTGCAATTTTAACTCTTGCGTGACTAAAATTACCCTTCACTGCTTATAAAAAGTTAAAATAGCTTTATTTTGCATAAGGATAGTTTTAAAGGTGCTCTATTTGATTTTTTTGCATGGAAATGAATGAAATACATTAATGAAATAAGTGTCTGCGGGACACGGTCTCTGTTGCTTTCGACCTGTCAATCATTTTGCACATTCTTATAGGATTGTAGTTGCAGCTTATTATTGATGCCATTTTTGCTATTTAGCTAATGTTGTTTTTATCAACCATTTCTGCATAATGCCGGTCTCAATAAAGCTCATTTGGTATCTTTAGGTTTTGGAAATGGGGGGCGTGGCTAATTCAATGGCTCAGTCTTGTGAAAGTAGAACGGCTAAAATCACTTATAGTGATATATTCAAGTTAGGGTTAGGGTTGTGGTTTGGGGTAGCATTATTAAAATGTGCATTTCTGTTGACTATTACATAATTTACAAGTAAAAAATTCAACTCGCTTTTGGTGCCACCTTGTGGGCATTTCAGCTTCGGCCACTGGGGGCAGTGATACGAATTCTGGTAAATACAGACCAACATTCGCAGAAGAACTTTCGAACTACCATCGCCAAATTCACAGTGAGATCTGTCTGTTTGAAAAGGCAAATTTTCTGCAGTATATTCTTTTAAAGGGGTCAAGTCATGAGGAATCAAAATTGTCTTGATATTTTGACATATAAGAGGTCATTCAACTATAAAAACATACTGTACATTTCAAAACTCAAAACTTAAACCTCAATGCAGTAAAAGCTGCAAAAATGCCGTCATGTCATTCTCTAATTCTGCAACTTCCCTATGTCATTTCTTATTAATTCATGACTACCTCTACAGCAAAACAAACATCTACGCCTCTTTTACATCATGGCATCCTTGGCCCTGCCCACCGGTGCTTCGTAAACTGAGGGAGCAGGACAGACAGACCTAGTGTGGCCTAACTATTCCTGAACACCAAAGGGGACCCATCTGGACCATTCTTTTATTATTTTCGTATATAAACATGCACTAGACAGACATCTTTGACCGCTGTCATGTATCTGGCGCTGCTTTTAAAAGACGCAGTGTCAAGTTACAACTCCACTACATTCGGTTTCATCAGCTGCTATGGGTCTTGCTGTTTTGAGCACAAACTGAACACGTTCTTTCGATCATCTGAGCTATTTGTTATTGTCGATGTAAGTAAACATGCACTAGATGGACATCTTTGACCGTTTTGATGTGTTTTAAATTATGACTGTTTTCTTGACTGTTTATTACTAACATTATCAGTGGACCTCAGTGAAATTAATAAAATTATTTAAAAAAGAGCATTTCATGACCCATATTATGCATGTTTCCAAGAGGTCAATATTGGCATCAAACACACACCTCCAGCATAGGCCACGCCCCCTTCATACAAGAACGACTTTTTGAAACCAAAAAACCCTTTAATTTAATCCATAAATGTAAGTGTACAATAGCAGGGTTGTTACTGAGATTAAGCAAGTAGTATTTGACTGGTCATGTGATCCTAACATGGCTGCCCCCATGAGGGGACCCTCTCCATGTAGAATAAAACGACTTTTATAAGGTTGCTAAAACATTTTTTTAATGAGGAAAAGTGCCAACATGATCGCACAGGAAGTCAGCATGTTGTTCCACTTGGGAAATACTTTGGCCACTGGGGGCAGTGTTTCGAATTTTGTAGACCGATTTTAGCTACAGAAAAGTCAACCTACTGTTTCCGATTTCACTGAGAGATCAGTCTATGAGTGCACCTTTTAACGCCATCTTCATTTGAACAATATTGATCTTAAAATCAAAAAATCGATCTTTTGCTATATGCGCAAACCCAAAATTTTACACTACGCGGCTATACGTTCTCCACATAGACATTCTTGATTGGGCGGTAAATGTTGTGGTTTCACCCAGCAGTGCTTGTGTAGTATAGAGGTGAAGAAGATTAGAAGCAAGATCCTTTAACTGCATTTTGAGAGTAAAAGTTTGGTTTGATTCGTCCCGTGTAATGTGTGTCCAAAGACGAGATCCACACCATCAATTTGTCATTGAATAATGTCTCTCTTAAGATCCTTTCTGTTCTTTACAGTCAGTTGTTGATCAAAAAGAACCATTTATATTTAAGTCCAATCACACATAGCATGAATGCGGTCAAGAAGCCACTCGACACTCATTAATATGTGCTCAACCAAAACACTTCTGTGAGATGTCGCTGAATTGCCACTATTCTTAGAGAGAGAGAGTTTCAGCACAGTTCTGCATATCAGTGTAAATACTTGTAAATAGTGCATTGCAATGCTCATAAGATTCAGGACTAAAATAAGAACATAACTCTCAGTCCAGGTGCAGAACTCTCTGGTCAGAACGGATGTGCACTCAGACATTCACTTGTTCATGTATAGTGTTTCAACCATCTGTTCAAGTGTTTCATGTTTCAGACATATAAGTACAACAGCAGATGCAGCATCTGCAGACTTTACTTATCGTGCATTAAACAATGTTTTGCAGCGTATGTTTCTTGTGAACTTCTAGTCTCTGAAACATCATGTGAGCGTCTCGACGATCTTAATGGTTTTCCACATCAAGCGATTGATATCCGATCATTAGCAGTGTTTGCTTAGTCAAGAATACTTTGTGATTTGAACAAACGTTTTCTTGTCATACTCTTGTAGTCCATCAGATCTAGACTAACTCTTGCACAGTCTGTCATTACCTAGAAGTCTTCTATACAGCCGAAGCTCAATGCTGTCTCTTCTAGGTTTATTTAGTTATGAACAAAGTTGAGCCAACATTCTTTGTCGCTCAAAAAGCAGACCGTTTGTCTACAGCATGAGCTAAACAACAACATGGCTCGATGCAGACGACCCCGCAGCACGTTATTTGCAGGTTTCGTTTTCGGTAACCAGAGATGAGGAATGCACACTGCAGCGGCTTCGTTTCAGAATCCACCTCTATTTGTTCTAGTCTTGGTCTGATGAAGATCTCGTGACCTCTGACACAAGAAATGCCATTCAGAACTGGGCCAGAAGAACAAAAGGCCTGCACCAGAACTAATTACACCAGAATGACATTCATAACACAAAACAACCTTTTTGGAGCTTGAAAGCCTCAGTAAATCGTCACTTTCATTGTATGGAAAGAAGCAATGTGAGGAACTATTTTATGCTCAACTGATTTTTAGTCATGTGCAGTCTCAGACGGTCGAGTTCATGGAACATTATTTCTCACCTCCACGTCTCTTTTTAATTGCTTGTTTGTTACCAATGCACGCATTATTTTGAGCAATCCCACTTACTTTGTGACCATTGCAGGAAACCCACAGGGGCTAAACTTGGTCCTGTGCGACCAGAAACCAGCTGCTCTGGTAACTCCTAAATAACCAGACTCATATCCTGACCTTCACACGTGAGTTACCAAGGGCGGACTGGGAATTAAAAGTGGCCCTGGACTTTCTGACCCAGAGCAGCCCACCAAACCCGACCTGCAACATACCACAACATAACACACCGACTCACTGATTTTATTTTCCGGCTCAATTTTCTCATTCTAAAAGACTGCTAGTCATGACAACGGGCCCCAACACCAAAACTATTGTCTTGGTCAATATGAGGTTGTGGAAATAACAGTATAACATAATAATAATAATAATAATAATAATAATAATAATATATGATATATGTGTATATATTGCTATACAAGATACAATATTTTAAAATAGTTTGAATAAGAAAGTGTTATGCTTAAAACTTCAAATTAAGCCTTAAAGACTCAAATAGCCACAAAGGAATATTTTTCATGACTTATTTTCTGCATTTTTATCAGGCGTGATCATTATTCAGCTCCCAGTAATGCTTTGCTGTATGAATAAATTATGTAAATTTTATTTATGCTGCTGTTATTACATTTTTTTTGTCATTTTGTGATTAATTCAGAGCTCATGTTTTTGGTTGTCACAATTATTGTGATTTGTATGTCAAATAATGAGGTAATGGTCCACTTTAGGGCAGACGGCAGTACCTCCAACCTGACTGCGCGAAGAGTAGGGCGCACGCCAGGTCTTTGTGAGCTCTTGCGTGGACCTCAGGGAAGAAAACAATTCATCCAGGTGAGATTTTTCTGGCTCTTCTGGACGGGACCACTCTTCAACCATTCTCGCGAGGACACGAAGAACTTCCTTGTCCATTGCGTGTGCACGTTCTTCACCTTCGTGGGGGAAAGGGCGGGAACATCCTCTGTGGACCACTCGCATGAAGCTGCGAGTGACACGGCATCAACCCCATCATCAGAGACACCAAATATAATGCTGTGCGCTCCAATAGAGGCCTGGAGCTCATTACGTGCATATTGCACAGGCGGGAACGTTAGAGCGGAAGTTTGGGGGCTTGTTGGACTTGTGCCGGCATGAGATCCTCCTCTAATTCTTCCAGCTCAACCTCACTGCCCCGCCGTGCCGCCTCATGTGGTCCCTCGGGACATAAATCAGAAGAGTTGGGTGGGAGGGCACAAGAGGCTGGATCTTCCCTCAGAACGAGGTCAATCCTAGAGGGCAACGTCTGCAGATTCATGTCCTCACAGTGAGGGCAGTCTGTCTCTATGAGAGCTGCTTGTGTGTGGGCGCGGCCATATATATAATTGTGTGTGTGTGTGTGTGTGTGTGTGTGTGCATATATATATATATATATATATATATATATATATATATATATTAACTCCAGCCGGAGCACTGTGAGAAGCAGGTCACCGGTGATCATCTGAAGGAAAGAACCCATTCACGAGAGTGTCTTCGTCGACAACGTGGAGAACTTTTCACCAGAATACACAGAGTAGCGGAAAGTTTGGAGTTTTTTTCAAAATCCCTAAACAAAAGTTCTAACTTTAACAGCTCCTAGAGTTTTCAATCTACATCCACCAAATTTGGTGCAGATCTTCAACTACAGACAATCAAATCTCAGTAAAATCCCATTGACCTACATTGACTGAATGTTCAAATGGGCCAACGGAATGCTCATAAATTCCAACTCAAACTGTCAAAAATTTGAATGTAAACAAATCCTTCAAAATCTTCTATAAATTGTCCACTTCTCTCATCTTTCAAGAAGAGAGCTGAAGATGTGGCCCACTGACCACTGACCTAGTCTGAAGAGAGAATGCAACAGCGCAGCAGAACTGCAGCCGAACTTCAGAGTCTGGCAGAGAACTGCAGCATGTGCTTCTCATCTGCACATGTCTTCTCTCACTGCTTCATATGGACGCTTAGATGGACTGTAAGCACACAGGGTCCTTATTTTCGTCTTTTATGCATTTGGAAAGCACAGTTTGATACTTCTGCCATGTGTGGAAATATTTACAAAATTCCAATGAAATACCGGTGCCATAAATGTTGTGTTGGGCAATAGCGCCAAGTAGCAGTTCTAATTGTTTAACTCCTTTTCTCAGTAGTGATGTGGTTATTTTTCAAGTAGTAAAGTTATCTTATTGATTATGTAGTGATTGGAGACTATAAGCAGGATGCAGAGAGAACAATTAATGTGAGAAGTAGATGACCTCAAAGCTAAAAGACATGGACTAAAAGATGCTGTCAAAAATGCTGTAGATGGCTTAGCCAAATTTAGGCCATGGCTATAGATACAGACAGAGGCTTCATCCCCAGAAAAATGAAACTGAATTTGTATCGCTTCCAAGCAAGTCGTTGAGATGTAAATGGATTTTGAAACACCCGTTGCACATCTAAACAAATGTATGTCTTTAGCAGACATTTTATTACAGGTAAAAGTAAATACGTGCACAAATAGACAAACAAATGTCACAAAATCATACTGCATTGAACCTGATTAGACTACACAGACAACAAAAAAGTAAACATTTTCGGAAAGTTTATCATGATAAAAATAGCCAAAACTATTGGATGTTCCTCCCTGTTTTCCTCATAGGAATGATTGGGTAACTATGGCAACCGGGATATGTTGTCCCCAACTCTAAACCACGCCCCCAGTATCCACCTTATTTTTCAGTGAAACTAGGGCGCCACCATTATCAAACTTGAATGATGTGGACCACATCTGGTATAAGCCACTTATACTACATTATTCTGCTTTATATTAGAGGCTGGAAATAAATGTCGACATATTATTATCATTAATTATGATTTTCAGAAACTCACTGGTTTTGAGCGTATATAGTTTTACCGTTTATCGCATTTTGCAATAGTTTTATCCCACACCGTTGCATTGGCAGAATAATTTAAATTAGGCGCTGACACGGACATTCCTCCACACCGTCTGACACGCCTCCACAAACTACACTAGCAGCAGAGAGCAGAAAGCTGCTGGGAAAATGCTGCTTCAACTTTCTTTGCTCCGAAACTGCATATTGTTTCATCTTGACAAAATAACAAATGCATTTTACCATCCGTTCTTGTCAGGGAGCATCCTCTCTTTCTTAGCTGTGTATAGTAAATAGACACACAGATTTCACATTCAGCATGGCTTATGAAACATCACCTTTGGAAATAAATAAAGGCATCATCGGAGGTTATACAGGTACATATGATTGGAGGTTTACATGGAGACATGAAGGACTGCATCTTCAGAATCTCTGTAAAGAAAGAAACTGATTTTATTATGGTCTCTTCAATACAACAACACACAGCAACAAGTGGATGATGTACTTACACTTTTACTATAAATGCTGATGTTAGAATATTATCTGACATTGGTGCATAATTCTGCTTTGCCTCCTGAGGTTGTGTGGTAGTTTATAAGCCCAAATCACTAACTGATATTATTACCCTCTAGTTATTTACTCTGCGGTCAATGCCAGCGGAACTTTTGCCGTAAATGAAGCCGCTGCTTACTTCCACATTGTAACATAAGGTGGATATGAATCCGGCTCTATCAGCTTGGTAGGGATTGTTTTTTTTTAATGTATATATTAATTTATATCATTTACTCCGTATATTGTTTTGCCGTGACATCTCTGTGTATAACTTGTGCCATTGTAATATTGACTTTGCCACCTGAGTTTCAATGTGAGTGTGATTAGATCATACTTCACATCAAGCTGCGTTATGAATAATACATGCTGCTGGCACCGTTTCCCGAGTCGCACGGTTGATAGCAATCATGACGCCCATTTCGCTGCATCTATAAAAAGTCAAGGGATACAATCGGCATTAGCCAGCGCTTTCCTTTGTCAGCTAATTTTGAAAAAGAAAAAGGAAAAATCTTACATGATGATTTGGAGCCGTGGGGTTGTTTTTACAAAAAGAGGGATGACTCCTTAATAGCATTTAAGAAAAACTATTTATTTGTGGTGGGGGAAAAAATTCCAATGAGACATTTGGAAAAATGCACTCCTCTTTCTGGTTTCCACCAAAAACCTTCATGTTGACTTATCCTGAAAGTCTGGTGACAGACATTCCCTCTCACCATCATGAAAGAAAATGTCTGAACGTTGACTTGTATTTGGCTCGCTAAAGTCCAGCGTCACTCAACGACTGGCACACATAAACACGCACGCCTCTCAAGAGTTGCCCCAGTACATGCTAATCAGCTGGCATGAGTCAAAACTGCCACTGCTAGCACCAGTTGGTTTATAATACCTGGAGTTAGCATTCCAATGCATCTCATTGGCAGATGCTTGGCTGGCGCAGGAAAACTTAGAAGTATGCAATATAAAAGCCATATTTGCTCATGCACTCTCTGCCTCCAGGGTTTTTGAGCCAATTATCTGACATTTAAATGCTGTCCCAAAAAACATTGGGTTCTGACAAAACTTCTACTATGATAATATAGCCACAAGCAGCAATGTTGCGGTCCAAGCACCAAAATAGCCAAATTGTACAAAATAGATCCTGTGGATTCTGTGCACATAGTTGTTTTATATGCTTTGATCACAGTTGCACAATTAGGATTTTCCTAAATGTTCTGTTGTCAATGTTTACAAGGGTTTGCTAGGTTTAGATATACTGCGCTTACAAGATACTGGTTAATAAGTCATTAAGTGCCACACCCAAAAACTTACTGGATCGTATCTTCTAAACAATTAATTTAATAAATGTGTTTTGCTTGCATTTTGTCAGAAGCAAGATCAGACACACCAAATTACAAGCGAATCAGACAAACGAGTTAGGACGAGTTTGAAAAAGTAGTTTTTTTTTTTTTTTTATCAAACTGGTTGATATAAAGTCTTGTGGACATGAAGGATTTAAAGAACAAAGACATTTTATCCTATGTCTTATGGATTGTAAGTCATTGGCAAAAAATGTAAATTTGCTTAGTATAGTACAACCTTGTTGCTGATTCTCACAAAATTTGGTATACGGCCTAATTTTGTCAACCTGTAAGTGAATGCCAAATTTCATAATGATCAGCCATTCACAACAGATGTTACTAGCTGCTGAAATCTGACTGGCAAACCCTCCACATTTTTTGCATACTTTAGGTCAATGTGTGGATTTTTCAGACAGTCCCTTATCCACCGTAGGCTACATTTCCATCGAATATCAAGGTTAAATTAATTATCATTGGACCAGCTTAGATACGGGACAAATCGTGTTCCTAATTGCTTCAATACGGGCCGCTTAATTTCATATTTAAATGCGGGACGATCCCATATTTCACAGGATGGGTGGCAACCCTAGCCCCAACGGTGTAGTTAAGTCATCTACCAGCAGGGGTTAACTGTCTTGCTGTGGGCATTCTAACCAGCCAAACATGGCCCCTTACACAAACCACAAAAACAGTCTGCCCAAGTGCTTTGAGGTTATATGAACATCCTGAACTATTTCCTAGCTTACGTATCATGACCAAGACCTCTTAAAGTTCCCAATGAGACACCTAATCATTTCAAAACCAGCCATTTGTCTCTCTGAAGCCAAGCTAGCTCACTCTGAGACTCTGAGAGGAGGACAAACATAATCACTGGCACCAAATGAATAATCATTTACAAGAAACACGCATCATAACATTGGCGGCCTGGCTGTGACCTGTGAGCAGTCATCGGTCTTGTCTGAATGTTTGACACGCGGGACGGATGTGGGCGGTGGCCACAGCGCCACAGCGGGAGGTTTAGCATGAATTCATTGACTAATTCCCTCTGAAAAGTCACTTTGTTTGTTGACTCAAGACTTCAGATGTGGTTAACATTATAGTGTTTGAGTGGGCGCTTGTAAACAGGGTCCCTGATGGTAAAACTGTGTTTTTTAAACTTTATCTCACTCTTAAAGGTCTGTGAGTGATGTGGGGAGTGATTTGAGTCTGTCATCAGTTATATATCATCCAGCCGATTGTTTGTTTTTTGAGGATCATTCAGGGTTGTCTGACCTACTGTGCTCTATTACACTGTAAATGATCGCATTGGGAGGATTTTGTTGCACCAAACTGGCAGTATTTAGGTAACTGGTAACATCTAAACATCTCCGTTTGTACTCCATAAAAGAAAGTCATACAGCTTTAGAATGAGTAAATAATGACAAAATATTTATTATAGGGAGAACTATCACTTTTTAAAACACAAATTACAATCAGTTCATTTTGGGTTAACCCTTTAAGCTCTGAAGATGTTTTTAAAGATTTAATGATTCAGCGGCATTCCCAAAATTAAAGGCTTATAACGCAAAAAAAACAGAGTGTCAAATGTATCATTGTAAAGAAGATATAATGATTAAGATATATTCTGAGACTCTCAGCCTCAAGAAACTGCGGAAAAATCACAACAAAATTTGCCAAAAATTGTTCTTATTTTTCTAATTTTAAATTGTATATAATGTGGCTTCAAAAAACTGCCAATCATGTCAACTGTATCTGAGAAATGTTTTCTGTCGATTCAACAAAGCAATCAAAAGTTCCAACATTACAAATATAATTGATCATAGTGTCCAAAAACATCTCCAAACAAATAAAAGATAATAATTGTACATAAGAACTAATTACACATGCAAACACAACAATGACTAAAGGTTTGCATAGCATGCAGACATGATCTTAGTCATGAGATTTCACAGAATGAGTTTCATTCTGTGTCATTTGAGTCATCATTGAGTCTGTGTCATGTATTTGGCGCCATCTCCTGGTGGTCATATGTAACATTGTGCTTCATGTGGATTATCTAATGATCTATACATCTGATTATCTTGTGTGTGGACTCGTTTGAAAGATAATCATCTCATTCAGTTTCATTCTGTGTCATTTGAGTCATCATTGAGTCTGTGTCATGTATTTGGCGCCATCTCCTGGTGGCCATATGTAACATTGTGCTTCATGTGGATTATCTAATGATCTATACATCTGATTATCTTGTGTGTGGACTCGTTTGAAAGATAATCATCTCATTCAGTTTCATTCTGTGTCATTTGAGTCATCATTGAGTCTGTGTCATGTATTTGGCGCCATCTCCTGGTGGCCATATGTAACATTGTGCTTCATGTGGATTATCTAATGATCTATACATCTGATTATCTTGTGTGTGGACTCGTTTGAAAGATAATCATCTCATTCAGTTTCATTCTGTGTCATTTGAGTCATCATTGAGTCTGTGTCATGTATTTGGCGCCATCTCCTGGTGGTCATATGTAACATTGTGCTTCATGTGGATTATCTAATGATCTATACATCTGATTATCTTGTGTGTGGACTCGTTTGAAAGATAATCACAGACTCTAAATAATGATATGTGAGATTTTATGTTCTGTTTATTATTCGTGAAGTTATAAGTAAAAATGCAGCATTTAAGCAACGTCAACATAATAGTCAATGACATATATTTAGCTGTTACTCGCTATATTTGCATCTGTGAGTAAAACAAATAGTCTGGTTGTATTTTACTCTTTAAGATCTTTCCAACAACATATGACACATGAATATTTGATCAGTTTGATGTTTTTACTGATTGTAATAATATGTTCAGAATTATTAATAAATGATCAAAACTGAACACTTCTGATTTATCTGCAGATTTCAAAGCACTTGTTCAGTTTTGCTCATAATGTCACATGCATTAGAAAATAGAGCTTCTAAACTTTCAAACAATACCTATTTTATGTTGTTCAAAACTGAAGTTATTAATATTTTGACTATTTGTTTTCTTGCAGGCTTAAAGAGTTAAAGGTGTGATTGGTTACAGGATTAAAACTTCAAACTGCTAACTTGCTCAGAACAGATGCATGTAATAAATGCTTTGTGTTCCTCCAAACCCTGGGTGTGTGTGTGTGTGTGTGTGTGTGTGCATTAGTAGC
Source organism: Moxostoma hubbsi (assembly GCA_032164185.1). NCBI lineage: Eukaryota > Metazoa > Chordata > Actinopteri > Cypriniformes > Catostomidae > Moxostoma > Moxostoma hubbsi. The sequence continues at coordinate 54,765,932 of JAVLUX010000006.1, forward strand.
CTTCGAATGAAGGCATAGTTACTGACCACATCAATGGACTCGGCAACCCATTTGAAATATGCTGCAACTATGAACTTAAATGTGGTGGATATATTGGGCAATCCACATGAAAGGGGAACACTCAACCTGTTTATGATCAAGCACATTAAAACTGGACAATTTTGTGCATACCTCACTGTTTTAATCAAATAGACACACAACACAAACACAATCCACAGTTCTTTGAAGCTGAGATGCAGAACTGGTGAAAAATCCCATAGACTTGCATTAAAGAGGGTCTCGAGCCAAATCTGAAGACTCGAAGGTGGACGCTTTTGACTTGGACCAATAAACAATCACACTGCAATGTGCTAAAGGAAATAAATAACACACTGAAGCATGTAAATATCTAGTTTATTAAAGTAAACCTGTTGTGTCTCAATGTCCCACAGTTCCTTGACGTGAATGACATCATCCTCCAGGAAGTGACATCATTTTGGTGGGAAAACAACAGCACAACAGTTAGTACCTCACTGAGCATTGGGTGACTTGTCATCATGGGGATTTCGCTTCATCCCAGTGACTCGAGTCTTTTGAATCAGTTCACCAAAAAGATTCATTCACTAGTGAAAAATGAGCATCTTTAATGTGTTGCGTGCAAGTCATTGAATCATTTTGAATCAAAATTGACCCGCCAATGGAAATTAATGCGAAATACTAAAATGCAGTTTCTTTTATTATTTGTCAAATAAAAATCAATAAATCATCCACAATGCAGATAACACACAACACACACACACACTTACACAGACACACAACACAGACACACACACAACACACACACACACTTACACAGACACACACACACACTCATACACACACACAAACACACAACACACACTCACATACACAAACGCACACACACTCACATACACACAACACACTTACACACACACACTTACACAGACACACAACACAGACACACACACACTCATACACACACACACTCACATACACACTCACACAACACACACTCACATACACACAACACACACTCACATACACAAACACACACACACACACACACAATAACACACAACACACACTCACACACACACACACACACACTTACACAGACACACACACACTCATACACACACACAAACACACACTCACATACACAAACACTCACACACACACACACACACACACAAACACACAACACACACACACACATACATACACAAACCAAAAACACACAGACACACACAACACAGACACACACATACACACAAACACACTGACAGACACACACACACACATACAGACACACAAACACATCAACACACACACACACACAACATATACACACATACAAACACACAAACACATACACACAACACAAACAAACACACACACATATACACACACACACCATATACACAATGACACACACAACACAATATAAAGACACACACACCACACAAACATACACAACCCAAAAACACACACACACTCTCACACACAAACAACACACACACATACACACACACACATACACACACACAAACACACTCACACAAAACACACACAACACAGACACTCACACAAACAGACACACAGTGACGCACACACCACATACACACACATACAGATTTGTTTGATTATATTAGTGATCTCTCATTAACTTCCATTCATTTCATATCAGGCTAATGATATTTTAGATTTCCCCTAAACCATCACACAAACATGTGCACACACTAGATCTGAAGACAACATAACAACACAAGACATTTGGCCCACACAAGTGTACACAAACCTGTCTCTATATGCCAAACATACCACACAGGTCGATGTGTGACCCCTGTGTGAACCCTGTTTGACAGAGTTCATGCTGGAATTTTGATGTTTATAATAAATGACAGGTAACAATAATTCCTCTGTGTAGCACGATCAGATCTGACTGTAACAGCATGGTCAGGTTTGACCGTATCTTGGAGCATTATTGCCAAATCTGACACTTCTACACAAGTGCTTTAGAAAAATGCTACAATTTGACAAACAAAACAATGTTTTATATAATGTCTAAAGATACAGTATATCAATACGTGTGATAATATCTATAAATTAAGTTAATCTGATCTTGGGGAGATCAACCAATGCATAGACCACTGAAGACAACTACTGGACATTGTTGTTATTTCATGTAATTGTTTTTTATTCCAGCAGATGTCACCAGAGACCCCCAATGCGTGATTGTGACATTTTCACTTTCAATGGACTGAACTGAAGGTTTTTATTGAAGTGAAGATAATATAAAATGTGCTTATTTTATATGAAAATCAATGGTGGAATTTAGATCAAAATACCATAAAATCCGTTTAAAAATGCACCCCTTTAGTGTTTTTACACACCGCACAAGGGTCACGATATCCCAAGTAGGTGCGAATCGAAGCTTAAGTTCTTAGGTAAAAACAAAAAAACATTCAATATCACCAAATATTTAGATTTAGATTTCGTTAATTAATAGTGGAATTATGTTGCGCATTTGTGCCAATCAAAGCAACTGAAAAGCAAACATTAGTGTAGCAACAGAACAAAACATGTTTTTAGGATTTTATTAATGTGATTATGATTATTACAGAATTAAAACTGTATAATTTGTTTTATTTTCTCCCTAATTTGTAACGCCCAATTCCTGATGCGCTCCAAGTCCTCGTGGTGGCGCGGTTACTCAATCCGGGTGGCGGAGGACGAATCTCAGTTGGCTCCGCATCTGAAACCGCCAATCCACGCATCTTATCACGTGACTTGTTGAGTGCGTTACCGTGGAGACGTAGCACGTGTGGAGGCTTCATGCTATTCTCCGCGGCATCCACGCACGACTCACCACACGCCCCACCGAGAGCGAGAACCACATTATAGTGACCACGAGGAGGTTACCCCATGTGACTCTACCCTCCCTAGCAACCGGGCCAATTTGGTTACCCCATGTGACTCTACCCTCCCTAGCAACCGGCCCAATTTGGTTACCCCATGTGACTCTACCCTCCCTAGCAACCGGGCCAATTTGGTTACCCCATATGACTCTACCCTCCCTAGCAACCGGGCCAATTTGGTTACCCCATGTGACTCTACCCTCCCTAGCAACCGGCCCAATTTGGTTACCCCATGTGACTCTACCCTCCCTAGCAACTGGCCCAATTTGGTTACCCCATGTGACTCTACCCTCCCTAGCAACCGGGCCAATTTGGTTACCCCATATGACTCTACCCTCCCTAGCAACCAGGCCAATTTGGTTACCCCATGTGACTCTACCCTCCCTAGCAACCGGCCCAATTTGGTTACCCCATGTGACTCTACCCTCCCTAGCAACTGGCCCAATTTGGTTACCCCATGTGACTCTACCCTCCCTAGCAACCGGCCCAATTTGGTTACCCCATGTGACTCTACCCTCCCTAGCAACCGGCCCAATTTGGTTACCCCATGTGACTCTACCCTCCCTAGCAACCGGCCCAATTTGGTTACCCCATGTGACTCTACCCTCCCTAGCAACTGGCCCAATTTGGTTACCCCATGTGACTCTACCCTCCCTAGCAACCGGCCCAATTTGGTTACCCCATGTGACTCTACCCTCCCTAGCAACCGGGCCAATTTGGTTACCCCATGTGACTCTACCCTCCCTAGCAACCGGCCCAATTTGGTTAACCCATGTGACTCTACCCTCCCTAGCAACCGGGCCAATTTGGTTGCTAAGGAGACCTGGCTGGAGTCACTCAGCACGCCCTGGATTCAAACTCACGACTCCAGGTGTGACAGTCGGCGGCAATACTCGCCGAGACCCCTCTAGAACATTTTAAGCTGAAGTTTCATTTTTGCTCTGAAATAAACCAAATGAAAAGTTGTCTTTACAATAACAGATTTTAACATTCAGATGCTGTTACAGAAACAATCAGTGTAGCTCAAGAAAGTGAACATTTACATGAAAATAAATTCGGGGGTCTCGTCTACGATAGAGCAGAAATGACTCAAATGCACAAACTAATATGACTATCATGCTTGTTCACGGCTGACTCTGATTGTGAACATCAGTCCTGCTCTTCATGGCCAGAAACGATGTTTTTCCTTTATGATTGCATTAATATCTTGTGACATAAAGCAGGCCGTCTGTTCCTCAAACATGTCTCAGTGCGTGTTTGGTGCTCATACACTGCAATGCAACTCTGGAAAATCAAACGTGAGCTTCTTGCGCCACCTGCTGTTCACTGTCATGAAGTGTGTGTGGTACCATGGCACAATGATGGTGTCAGATGGTAATACCATAATACTAGCTACTTTATAATATCCCACACTGCTGACTGATAACCATGGAACTCCAATGAACTTATTATTATATTCATTATTTTTAAAAAAGTATCATTTAATTTTTACACCCTGGTGTAATCCGGACTATATGATTTGTCATGTCAGTATAGGGTCTGGCATGCATGTTATACGCCATCTAAAGCTATTTAAAACAAAAACAATCAAAATCTTTTATAATTATTATACATGCATATTTTATGAGCTCATCATTTGAATATTTGTACTATTAAAATTGAAGTTAGAAAATGCTAAAAGGTGAATAAACATACACTTTATATATATATATATATTCCGAGCTAAACTCTATTTATATATATATATATATATAAATAAAGGCTAATTTGATTATATTTGTTGTTATTTCTCAATTGCACAAAGGTTTGTGAAGGAAATGAACTCTGAATAAATTGTTGGTGTTTCCTGCCATCTGGTGGATTTGTGTGTAACTTCTAAAGTTGATTTACAACCACAAGTTGCACTTAAGGTGGACTTTCAACTCTCTTCAACAGAAGACGTCACTAAGAAAGGGCAGTTCATTCATATTAATCAGACTTCTCATCTACTTATTCATTTATTTGATTCAAATATGTAACAATTGAACATGCAGTACCCTTCAAAAGCACACACACACACCTAAAATTCTCTTGTTAGGACCATCATGGTTTTTAAAGGCCATTATTGTATTAATTACGTAATTCAATTAGTCCAAACTTCATATCAGTAAAGGTCTAATTTATAGTTCTTCGAGAAGGAGACCGTCCACCTTATCAGCTCCACAGCTGGATCTGAACCTCCCTCAGCCAAACTTTCAGTCAGCTGTTTGACATCTCTGGCCACAAGTGACAAATCTGAGCAAACGGGTGTCTCCAAGTGTCCCCAATAACCTTGCGTCAAACTGATGCGTTGCGCACTTTAATGAGCTGCAGAAATACAAGTGCACGAATACAGTTTAAATGACTAATATCCAGAGGTTGCTGGACTTGTGTGTTGTAGTCTGATGATTGATGATTGTGGCTGTGCGCCAGCTCTCTGTTGCGCAGGAGATGAAAGGGGCTTCAGGAAAGGGGTGGTCCTGCACCGGGGCATAAATAGAGAGCAGGGCTCTTCTCGGGTCTAAGAGAAAGGGAGAGCTGAAACTTGAAGAGACAGAGAGGAAAGCCTGTCCAAGTCCGTTTTTGACTATTAGAAAGACTCCTCTTTTCCTCTGGAAAGTTGAATCGGAGTGACATTGAACTTTCAGACTGCTGCTGTTGACTCGCTTTTATTTGATATCCATTTTAAGTCGGCATCGGCACTGGATTTGTGACTTTTTCTCGAGTTGTTGGAGTCAAGTTGTCTTTTGAGAGAATTTTCAATTGGGTCCACCAGTGTTTTGTCGATTTCTTGAAGACCCAACGGGAATATAATGTCTTTTTTGCGCGTTATTCTGGGTTTCATTGCAGCTCTGTGCGTAAACGCGGCAGAGCGCGCATGGGAGGAGAGCACGGTGGTACCAGTTCGGCTCGACTCTTACGACACTGAACCGACCCATACGGTAGAAGCACGGGAAAAGCTATCGGAGAAACGCATCTACCGGTTGGACGCCTTTGGAAAGCGGATGATCTTGGAGCTGGAACCGGACCAAACCTTTTTAGCGCCTGGGTTTGTGTTCCAGATGGTGGGGAAACCTGAGAGCGAGGAGTTTGACAGCGCCGGAGATGCGCGGTGCTTCTTCTCGGGAACCGTGAACGGTGAAGAACTTTCCGCCGCGGCGATCAATCTGTGCAATGGACTGCGGGGCGGCTTCTACGTCGGCGGTGAAGAGTATTTCATTCAACCTTCAAACGCCAGTGGAGACGCGCAGGCTTCAGGTGGAGACTCCCACACCATTCGCCGAAGAAAACGGGGGTTCCTGACTGAGGAGAACGGTTCTAAGTGTGGCGTTAATGAAGAGGAGGAGAAGGTCCCCGAGAAACCAGATGCGAGCCAATCAAACCCAATGCCACATGACTCTAAAGGTAAACATTTCTAGCAACCTAAAATTGCATTAGTCGTGATATCCTGTGTTTAGTGAAAGATATCACAAATAGGCACAATTCAAAGTTTATTTTCCAGTCATTCTTTACGCACGCCTCCGGTAACCCCAATAAACCCGGTGACTCCGCGTCATTGGGTGCGCGCTGGCGCATGAGGATCGAATTATCCAGGTTGAAGAGGTTTGAGTCTGCGTTAACGCATTAAACACCAAAGCGCGGAATTGCGTGCTCGAGTAGCTCAAATGAATCCACTTGCTAATACTGGTTATCTTATTTCCGACACTTCTGACAATATGTCAATTAAAATGATTGAATAATAGTGAATAATAGTGATGAATGATGATAAAGGGTAGATGAGCATTCGCCAAAAGCGAGGAGAGGGTTAACTCGAGAGGGCTGGAGGAGGAAGGGGAGGTTGAGGGTTGTTGGAGGGAGTGGGAGGTGGGTTTGGGAATGGGAATGTGCTGGAGAGACGTGGAAGTTCTCCTCCTGGTACCGCATGTTGCGCAGATCAGCACCGGAGGACAGTAGACGGCTTGTATTTCCGCCAACGTTTCCCGTGAAAGTGCGCGCGCGTTCCGTGAAGTTATTAACAGGGCGGAGCAGAAATACAGACGATGATGCATCTATACAAGAGCTTTCTATTCCTTTTAAACACAGTTATTTCTTTCTTTTTGTTCAGGTAAATGTGAAGACATAAAATGTCCTCTTGCTTCACCATTTTAAGGATTTTTGTGACTTAAAGTCTGTTTGCTTTAATAAAAAATTAAAATACTCTCTTCATTTACTCACCAAGGTGGGACGGGTGGGACATGCCCCCACTACTATTCTTGTGCGGGAGGTCCTATTTTGTTCGTGTGTGTTATAATAACTTTCAAATCCGATGCTAGAATGTGTTATTTTTAGGGCTGTCAGACGATTCAAATGTTTTTAAGCGCAATTAATCGCATTTTTTGCAGTTAATCGTGGATTTTGAACATGCTGAAATTTGACACCACATATATACTTATTTTCCTGTCAAAATGCATTTATTTCCATTTTAGGAATGAACGCAAAACATGTGTAACAATATAATGTTTCATTAATATTTTCCAAACAAAGCTTTTCACAGTATAAAGATAAAAATGCTCTAAAATATCACCAATTCATCTAAATTTGAACTTTTCCCAAAGTCTAAGTGGGAGAGTGACTGTTGATAGAATTAGGCCTTGTAGGTTGAGTATTTATTCATATTTTCATTCATTTTACATTTCTATATTCAAATATATATATATATATATCATAATTTGACATTAAAATATGAATCTCATAACATTATTTCTGCATTTGCAGCTTGCATTTCTGCAATTTTTTTTTGTTCTGATATACTAATGGTTTCGATTATTGTCTTTTTATCCTCCAGCACACCAGAGATCTCGTCGCTTTGTGTCTACTCCTCGCTATTTGGAGATCATGATTGTGGCAGACCAGTCAATGGCAGAGTTTCATGGTGCTGGTCTCAAACCCTACCTGCTAACCATCATGGCTGTCGCATCTCGTCTTTATCGTCACCCTACAATTCATAATTCAATCTCTCTGGCTGTTGTGAAGCTGCTGGTTGTGTATGAGGAAGAACAAGGCCCCCAGGTCTCATCCAATGCTGCACTTACCCTTAGGAACTTCTGCCAGTGGCAAAGACAGCACAACCCTTCAAGTGACCGCCACCCAGAGCACTATGATACAGCAGTACTCTTTACCAGACAGGTAAGGTTTAATTGAATAAAACTCACCAAGTTACATGCGAGTAAGAGAAGAGTGGCTTATATTTGTCAACCCTGTTCCCTGCAGGATCTTTGTGGAGCTCACTCATGTGACACTTTGGGAATGGCAGATGTGGGCACCGTGTGCGATCCTGATAGAAGTTGCTCCATTATTGAAGACGATGGTCTACAGGCAGCCTTCACAGTAGCACATGAGCTTGGTAAGGCACATACTCACATCCCTGTGCAAAGTAGGTTACCTGAAACTAGGCAATGTTTAGATTAAGACCATGGTTTTGCTTATCCTGTAGGTCATGTGTTCAACATGCCCCATGATGATGCCAAACAGTGTGCCAGCATTAATGGCGACCACTGGAGTTCCCACATGATGGCTTCAACCTTGTCAAATCTGGACCAGCTGCAGCCTTGGTCTCCTTGCAGCGCTCTGATGGTCACATCCTTCCTGGACAATGGCCACGGCCAGTGTCTTCTAGATAAGCCCCAGAGGTCTCAGCAGTTACCCCAAGCTCTGCCAGGTACTGTGTATGATGCTGACAGACAGTGCCGCCTCACATTTGGGGAGGAGTCGCAGCACTGTCCTGACCTGAGCACCACCTGCGCTGCCCTTTGGTGCACCGTCACAACTACAAATGGCTTGCTGGTCTGCCAAACCAAGAACTTTCCATGGGCCGATGGGACACCTTGTGGGTCTTCCAGCTATTGTGTGGCAGGCCAGTGTTTGAGTAAGACTGAGGCAGCCAAGTATCAGGTGAGCACCATTTGGTATACCATTTGTTGTACATAATGTGGTTTGTATTAATCTACTATGTGGTAACTGACATTGGTTCTGTCTTGTTTCCTTTAGACTCCAGTAAATGGTGGATGGGGAACCTGGGGTCCTTGGGGAGAATGCTCACGTACCTGTGGAGGAGGTGTACAATACTCTTTCAGGGACTGTGACAATCCCCTACCCAAAAATGGAGGCAAATATTGCGAGGGCAAGAGAATTCAGTACCGCTCCTGCAACACCAAGACCTGCCCTGATAGCAATGGTAATTGAGATAATCCTGTCATTAAATAGTTGCTTCAACAGTATGATGTGATGTCAGCCATTTGATACTCATCTCTGTTTGTTTCACTATGTGCAGGTTTGACATTCCGTGAGGAACAGTGTTTGGCCCACAATGACATCTCTTCTCAGTTGTCATTTGGCTCAGTTGAAGGTGTCGAGTGGGTGCCAAAGTATGCAGGAGTATCTCCTAAGGACCGTTGCAAGTTGGTGTGCCGAGCAAAGGGAACAGGCTATTTCTTCGTTCTGAAGCCAAAGGTGAATATCTCAATTAGCTTAGACCCATCAAGAGTTGTAAAATCGAAAACTGGTTAGGTGGATACAAGTGTGAGGGCCTGTGATGTTTAATTTGAGGTTTCCTCTAATCCTTTCAGGTGGCTGATGGAACACCATGTACCCCAGACTCCACTTCCGTCTGTGTCCAAGGTCAGTGTGTGAAGGCTGGTTGTGACCGAATCATTGGCTCCAACAAACGTTTTGACAAGTGTGGCATCTGTGGAGGAGATGGTTCTACTTGCAAGAAAGTATCTGGATCAATGGAACGTGCTAGGTAAGCCTACAATCTGCTCAACAGATTCTGCCGTTTAGTTTTAGTTTTCCGAAGCACCTTCTCAGATTTCATTTAATACTGACCTTTGCTTGTTCTTCCACTCTAGATCGGGCTATCAGGATGTAGTTACAATTCCAGCTGGTGCCACACACCTTGATGTCAAGCAGCGCTCTCTTGGAGGCCGTCGCAATGACAATGGCTACCTAGCAGTTCGCCGACAAGATGGCACATACCTACTGAATGGCGACTACAAGCTTACCACTTTAGAGACTGACATATCTCTAGGTGGCGCACTCCTCCGATACAGTGGTTCCTCTGCCACCCTGGAGCGCCTGCGAAGCTTTGCTCCTTTACCTGAGCCTCTTACCATTCAAGTGTTGACAGTCGGTGAGTACCCTCGGTTGCGAGTAAAATACAGCTACTTTGCTCCACGCCCTGCCTCTGGTCCCAACGGGTCGAACCGGCCATCTATTAATGCCATAAGGGATGCCGAATGGACCCTCCATGAGTGGGGAACCTGCTCGCAGACATGCGGTGGTGGTGTCCAGAAGCGAGATGTCCTCTGCCTTGATGCTCACGGCCGACAATCAAAAGACTGTCCAGAAGAGCTGCGCCCTGCATCGTCACGATCCTGTGCTGTGCAGGCTTGCCCATCCTGGCTGCTGGGCGAGTGGTCAGCTTGTTCCAAAACTTGTGGCAGAGGCTTCCGCAAGCGTCCACTGCGGTGCATAGGACATGATGGCAGCACTTTACCTCATGAGAGCTGCAATGCAAAAGATCGACCACGACCTCTTCTGGACTTGTGCAACCAGACTCCCTGTTGAAAGTGAAAACTATGGCTTAAAAACCACCTTGGAACAGCTGTAATCCTCCAAAACAATGTTTTTAGGATTCAAAGGTGTCCTTTTAACAGAGACTGCAACCAAGCTTAATTTAGTGTTTTAATTCCTGCCCATCTAACTCTGGGTACAGGGTACAAAGCTGGCACACTGTGTACCTCTCATGACAGGTGTGATCAAGGATGACAATACGGACATCTCTGCTGCTTTGGATGCTAAAGTCATGCGTGTTAGATTTTGAGTGTGCATAGGTATATATATTTGGTGGATGATTATGCATTTGTACCATCTGTCTGAGCTGGACTGACAGACAGGTTTAATATGTCACAAGCAGATATAAGACTGAAAGAGCTTATTAGAGGGTACAAAATTTAGGAACTATTGTCTTTTGCTGGGGTCGAGAGCAGTACTTGGGACAGAGGAATTTGTTTGTAAGAGTGTTATATAAAGCACCCTCTAGTGGTTCTCCACTGAATAGTTGTAAACTCTGGCTCAGAGCACATACAGTATTTAACATGTGCCATTTTCTTGCCAAATCCACTGCATATCTTACCACAGCTAGGCACACATGCTGCTAACAAACACCACAACAGTTATTATGCATACTCTAGCTTTAAGTTTAGCTTCTTAGGTTTATTTTTCACTATCTTGCAAAGCCATACCTGATCAAGAGGGAGCCTATTTATGTGGAGGAGGGAGACAAAAGAGCATGTATTTTATACCCAAGGTGAGAGTGTGTCTGTGTGTGTGCATTTAAGTATGTATGGGTGTGTTAGTTCTGCCTGATTTTGTGGAGATATGACAAGAGACTTCTCTCCTACTACTACTTCATAAGTAGCTGTCCTCTTCTGCCTTCTGAGAAGGTATCTTTATAATGAGGCATTTCTTTTTGTACAGAATATCCAAACATTATTTATTTTTGTACAGCCCATTTAATATAATCTTGTTGCTTTTTTTTTTATAATTATTGTATTTCTATTTAGGGGTTCAAGCTCATAGGGCTGAAACACTATTGTAATTGTTAGGATTATTATTATTAGGAGATCAAGCACGAAGTGCTAAAACCCTATTGTATTTGCTAAGATTTGTATTATTATTATTCTGTCATACAACTGATTGTGCAGACCAAACAGTAAGGCCTAGAGACATGAAACTTTGGGGAATAGTAGTACTCCAGCTGACAACACATGTGCATGGTCTTGCCCGATCAGTCAACTTGGAGCGCCATACTTAATAAAACAAAAACATTACACATTTTGGGTCATAACTCCTGAACCGTGCATCATACACTCAAGTGGCTTATATAATTTGGATCGTTGACTCAAGCGTGAACAAAACAAGTATTTCGCTATTTGCCATTTTTCTACTTTTATGAACTAGTCCTAGCCATTTGTGCAGAAAGATTTTCTGGAGTCTCAATATCAATAATTATAAAAAAAAGTTAGAACTCTCGCCAAAACGTACTACACGTGAGCGGTCACATTTATGCAAATGCCTATAACTCTTGAACTGTATGAGATATTGTACTAGGTTAAGTGTTGGGCAAGGAGGAGGAGGGAATTGGCTAAACAGTCAATGTAAAGTTTAATGATAAAACTCAACATAAACAAACACAGACACACATGCAACACGGCCGGCTCGTCTTTATCCCCCTCCTGGCTGATTAGCCCGATTCACCCTCCTCCTCATCACAAATATTTACAAAAAATTTGAACTTTCGTATCATCACCAAATTTGGGACACTTGCGTATATATGGGGTCATTCTGAGGACACTCATAAAAATTGCACGCCTCTGCCTCTTGTGGTGCTATAACAGTCAGAAATTAAACAAATTCCATATATCTGTGCTTCCTTGCCTGATGGTTCTGAAAATTAAGGCACTTTATCATTGTTTTAAGTGCTATTGGTTGCATATGTACTTAAAGGTCCTTAAAAGCTTGAACCCTGTTAATTGCTGCTTGCAGCTATATTTGTTATTATTATTATTATTATTGAAATAACTGAAGGATGTAGATTATATTAAAATATTTATACAGTATCTATGTTTTAGGTTTATGAATAAAGTATCACATTGTTATGTGGATCAATATTGCTGAGTTGTTGTTATTTTTGCTGTGGATGGTACATAAGACTAAATCCAGGATTATGAGATGAGGGTCCATAGACACCTGGGGGTTCGTGAAGGTACTGCAGGAGGTCTGTAGATTGATTTTTAGGCAATAATATATAGATTAAAAAAATATGTGTGTCTCGAAACATGGTTAATTTGTTGTGTAGAATTTTTTTATGTCTTTTTAAGTTTTATGGTCAAAAGAAACATCTTTTGACATCAACTTTGGTTGATTAGGTTGCTTAAAACAGCAAATAAATAAATAATAGTATACTGTACGTAAAGTACAGAAATGTAAGTATGTGCATTCATAAAACTAAAAATAGAGGACTGTCAATATGACCAGAACTGGTCATGACCATGATAAGACTGGCACAGAAAACGTAATTATCAAATTAATATTAACTACTTATTACCTAATAATAAGGAAGATAATCACATCACTGGATATAATGAGGAAGTCTTAACAATCCATAATAATTAAAGAGACCAAGTGGTGTTAGTCTTTATATTACAAGGGTGGTTCAAGTTTAGATCTAGTCACCAGGTTTGTAAGTCAGCACTTCTGCTAAATAATAAATACAACCAACTGTTCATTCAGTACAATATTAAGTGACTTTGCACACCTTTGATACCAAGACAAATACACCACATTGCTTTCCTAAACATTTGTTTTTGCTCTTCAAAACAATTACTCTCATCCATGTGAGGTCATCATCTTGTGCAAAGATAAAATGTACATTCCAGTTATGCATTTGGCAGACACTTTAATTCAAAGCGATTTAAGGCCCCGATTTACTTTGTACAAAATAATTTCGGGGGGGTTGTACCAGCTTGCCTGGGCAAACGTTTATGAAAACTTCTTAGTGGCTGCTGAACACCTTCTTACTGCCATTGGTCCACGTCATCAGTAGGTGTGGCCAGAAGCTCCACCTACTTTGTTTATGATGTTCAGTCAGTCAAGATCAATCAACATGAAATCACCGGTGTGTTGAGTTATTAGCAATCTAGCCCCCCTTTCCAGACCCGGCCACGCCCTAGGCCTGGCTCATTATATAATTTAGGGAACATTCCATAACCATTGATTATAATTATATATTCTCTCCATTTTTTTCAGAAATATCCCAGTTTATCCATTAAGGGAAAGCATGTTATAAACAAATATTTTGTGCACCACATGTTTCATTTTGCTTGAAATTGCCATGATGTTTCTTAATTGACTGTTTTTGTATTGTCTGTTTTTAAAGTGGGTGGGTCTTAAAATCAAAATAATGAATACAAAATTTTAAGGTCAACATTATCTGTCCCCCACAGTGAGTCTGGTTTAGGGTTAGGGTGGGGTTAGTTGGAGGGGAACTTTTTGTGGGAGTTTTGTGTTCCCACAGTCACCTTCAGCTGCTCTCTGGGGTTATAAATACAATTATTTACTTATTTTTAAAAACAATTCACAATCGTATTTTATCAAACTACCCAACAGAGTAAAAACTGAGATCTTCTAAATGGTTTCATTGTGTTTTGGAAAAAAGCAGGACATTTATTTTTCAACTATGTTGCAGCTGATTTTGTTACATTTCAAATAACAAGAATGCTGCTTCTGATATCCTTCAAGGTTTATTTTACATCCACAAAGGTTAGAATGTTGCAAAACATCTCTTAGAACTACCAAAATGATATTTAAGGCAGATTTATGATGAACATTTCTTGTTTTAATGTTACGGTCACTTGTGACCGTGCTGAAAACATCACATGAATATCTGCAAAAACATACGATTCTTAAAATGATATTAAAAGAGTGGCAGAATAGACAAAAGCAGCATTAATGATGTGTGTTACATGAAGTGTTGCATTAAATCAGTGTCTGTAATGATGCAGTTTGCCCGTAACTCACTTGGGAAAACATCAGTTCCCTTATAATATCAAAAAGGTGTTTAATGCTTAAAGCTTTGCAACTGATTATTAAGAAAGCGCTTTGTTATTGTTTTTTTTATTATAGAATTATACCTTTCAGCAGCTAGTGAAAGGAGGATGACTAATATTAAGATATATGCTTGTAGAACCAATGAATGATGTAAATAATTTGTATTTGTGTTCTGGGTCTTGTTTACCCTTGTATGTTCAGTGAGCTCAAGTCTGTATCATGAGAGCTGATTCGTGAACACACAATTGAACAGAGATCTAAAGATAGACTTCATGGGCACTCTTAATGAATGGCAGTTTGAGGAGTCGTGACGGCGGAGGCGTTGGTGTCCGTGTTGGTTCAGTCTCCACTCAGTCGCATCAAGACTCCCTTTAGTGAAAGGAAGAAGTTAAAGACAAAGCAGCGAGTCAAAGGAGAAGTTCTGAGGGGGAACCGAACACGTGGAGTCGGACTCAAGAGTTTGTTCATTTTAACATTTGAAGCGCAGAAGAAGTCAACATCGTCGGATCACTGGCATGTGTATGAATGTTTATAGTCACTGAAAGATTGTGACTGAAAGAACGTTTGACATGTAAAAGTTGGATAGACTTGGAAAGACCCAATAAATCCACTGGAACACGATGGAAAGTCCGAGGACAGCGAGTTCACGGAAGAGCTGGATGTTTTTCAGGGACTCGCTGATTCTTTGCATATTCGCAGGTAAGGTTATTTATTGTAAGACTTACTAGCGAAGATACATATAAAATAGTTGAGCAAATAGCTGATATTTCAATTAAATATGCACAAACAACCTGAAAGAAACTTACTTACGCGATTCAGTGTGGTTTTCCCAAATATAGGAATTTTATTGCTACAGTTATAGCTACAGAACAGCCTCTAAATAACGATTTCTAGGTTCCATTTGTTATAATTAGTGACGCATAAATATCATTCTGTTTTCTCAAAAGTTGAATCAGAAAATGTTGTTTTACACCTCTAAGTTGAATTCTACTGCCACTGTAAACATCTACTACAAAAAAGCATTAAAATTGTTCAAGCGAGTATTGCCGCTGACTGTCACACCTGGAGTCGTGAGTTTGAATCCAGGGCGTGCTGAGTGACTCCAGCCAGGTCTCCTTAGCAACCAAATTGGCCCGGTTGCTAGGGAGGGTAGAGTCACATGGGGTAACCTCCTCGTGGTCAGTATATAGTGACTCCAGCCAGGTCTCCTTAGCAACCAAATTGGCCGGTTGCTAGGGAGGGTAGAGTCACATGGGGTAACCTCCTCGTGGTCAGTATATAGTGACTCCAGCCAGGTCTCCTTAGCAACCAAATTGGCCGGTTGCTAGGGAGGGTAGAGTCACATGGGGTAACCTCCTCGTGGTCAGTATATAGTGACTCCTGCCAGGTCTCCTTAGCAACCAAATTGGCCGGTTGCTAGGGAGGGTAGAGTCACATGGGGTAACCAAATTGTCCCGGTTGCTAGGGAGGGTAGAATCACATGGGGTAACCTCCTCGTGGTCACTATAATGTGGTTCTCACTCTCGGTGGGGCGTGTGGTGAGTTGTGCGTGGATGCCGCGGAGAATAGCGTGAAGCATCCACACGCGCTACGTCTCCACGGTAACGCGCTCAACAAGTCACGTGATAAGTCACGCAGAGGCAACTGAGATTCGTCCTCCGACACCCGGATTGAGGCGACTCACTACGCCACCACGAGAACTTAGAGCGCACTGGGAATTGGGTATTCCAGATTGGGGAGAGAAAATAAATACATTTAAATGATCATACTGCCATGCTTTTTGAACATGTACTGTGATAACACAATGTTGTTGGGCATGTATCATGGTTTTAGTGGAAGTATTTTGGAGTGCTACAATGAACAAAAAAGTGGGGGTTCACTTAAAAAAACAACCTGGGAAACAATTTCCATGCAGAATCTGCAGGTACATTTCAAGTAAAGGCGACACACAATTCTCAGTGGCTTTCATTAGAAATTCTCAAAT
>JAVLUX010000006.1:54785000-54797500 GCA_032164185.1 Moxostoma hubbsi
CAAAAGAAACTGTTAAAATGTGCTTGATGCATTAATAGAGCTGTGAGCAGCATGTGAAGAAGGAACACAGAAGCACTGACGGTTGTTTTGCAGGATCAGACTCGTCTGTCAGGCGCAGGAATTATCAGATTAGTTCAGCTCGACCCTAAAAGACTTTTCTACAACTGTATGTTAGAACTAGATAGACAAACTTTATGTTGGCCTGAAAAAGCCTTATCTTCAAGTTAAAAAACAAGTTTAAAGCTTGGAATTTTACAGACAGACAGATAGATTAGTATTGCTAACCTAGGCATGGTTAGCATGTTTAAGCATTTTGAAATTGCTACCATTTGGCTAGGTGTTTCTAGCATGTTGCTATGTTTTGCTAGCATGTTTCTATCATGTTTTAAAATGTAGCTAGGTATTGCTAGCATGTTTTAGCATGTAGCTAGGCAATGCCAGCATGTTGCTAGCATGTTTTAGCATGTAACTAGGCATTGCTAACATGTCACTATCATGTCTTAACATGTAGTTATTTGTTGCTAGTATATTTCTAGCATGTTTTAACATGGAGCTAGGTGTTGCTATCATGTTTTAGCATATTCCTAGGCAAATTTAGCTTGTTACTAACATGTTTTAACATGTACCAAGGCAATGTTAGCATGTTGCTAGTATGTTTTAGAATGTAGCTATGCATTGTTAACATGTTTGAGAGCATGTAGTGTGTTTCTAATATATTTAAGCATGTAGCTTGGCATCTCTAGCGTGTTGTTAGCATGTTTGAGTATGTAACTAGGCAATGCTAACATTTTTTTTAACATGTTTTAACAAGTAGCAAGGTATTGCTAGCATGTTTTTTGCATGGTTTAGCATGCAGCTAGGTGTAGCTAGTATGTTTCTAGCATGTTTAAGCATGTATCTAGGCATAGTTAGCATGTTGATAGCATGTTTTAACATCTTGCTAGGCAATGCAAACATGTAGCTAGCATGTTTAAGATGTAGCTAGGCAATGTTAGCATGTAGCTAGCATGTTTTAACATGTAGCTAGGCAATGATAGCATGTAGCTAGCATTTTTTAACATGTAGCTAGGCAATGATAGCATGTAGCTAGCATGTATTAACATGTAGCTAGGCAATGCAAGCATGTAGCTAGCATGGTTTAGCATGTAGCTAGGCAATGATAGCATGTAAATAGCATGTTTTAACATGTAGCTAGGCAATGCAAGCATGTAGCTAGCATGTTTTAACATGTAGCTAGGCAATGCAAGCATGTAGCTAGCATGTATTAACATGTAGCTAGGCAATGATAGCATGTAGCTAGCATGTATTAACATGTAGCTAGGCAATGATAGCATGTAGCTAGCATTTTTTAACATGTAGCTAGGCAATGATAGCATGTAGCTAGCATGTTTTAACATGTAGCTAGGCAATGCAAGCATGTAGCTAGCATGGTTTAGCATGTAGCTAGTTGTTGCTAGTATGTTTTAGAAAAGTGTTGTTTAAAAGTTTGGTGACTGCATCTTAAAAGTTCTAAGACGAGTTATAACTTGGGAAGTTGGATTTTCCAACTTCCTACTGGGAAAAGTGCAATGTAATGCCACTTGAAATCGTAATTCCAACTTGGAAAATTTTTTGCGGAAATGTTAAACTCTTTAAGATGCAAATGTGTGACATCACACAATCATGTCGGCACCCAGGAAGATGTACAAAATAAGAGATAAACATTCACTTGTATTAAATAATTTTGATAAATGAGTCAAAGTTCCTATATTACATGATATTAAAGTGTGTAGCAGGTGTTCAAATCACGGTATATTATACTTTCTTTTTATAATCATACACCTGTAGCATAAATGCTAGCGTTGCAAATTGTTTATGAATTGGGTTGCTAGGAGACATCTCCGGTGACAGTCAAGCACCTGCTAAGCTAATGGGAGCATTGCAGTTTTGTTTTCTTAAATGTCATCTTCCGAGCATCTGGCAACAGAATGCGTTTATGGTTGGAGATCAGAGATATCAAAACGGAATATTAATAAAAAAAATGATTTAGTAGCATTTTCAAGCTAACATAATAACATGTGTTTTAGTGATAAATCGATGCCAATAGTTGCTTTTTGGAATAAACGGTTATTGGCAAAAATCAAAGCCAATAATTGGTTTTATTTATTATTATATGTGTCGATGTGTTTGTAGGACGTGGAGACGCTCAGTGTCATGGATGTCTTGAGTACTGCTGTGATGGAGTGCCGTCATTCTGCTGCTCCTACTACACTTATTTGGGAGATGTGCTCTCGTGAGTAATAGTGTGCAAACACATACATGCCACAGGCTTCGTCACTACTTTTATTTTACTCACATATTATATCACCACTGAGTTGACCTCTGACCCCCCGTAAGCAGCTGTTTTTTGTCACATCTTTTGGCTGATCAGTTTGAGTGCACAATCAAAACCTTTTGTTCAATAATGCTGAGAAGTTCTGATGTTTCCGATCGATTATTTTGCTATTGGGGTAATTCTCACGAAACTTGTCAAGAAAATGTCCATTGACATGTCAGCATGAGCTAATGTCTCTATGCTCCCACATTAAGCCGTCCTTCAAATGGCATGACTTGTCTTTTGTGCCACAACAATGGCATGTTTAGTCAGGCTGCTGTTAGCAGAACAGTTCTGCCACAGAAACAGATCACTGTTGATTCAGTCTCTGATCAAACAATACAGGATAGGAAATAAATATGCTGGGTGGTCTGGTTTCAAAAAGCCACAATAACACATGAACTATACTTGGCACTTTCCTTTGGGTACAAAATAGGGCCTGAATGTTTCTACAATAAATTAGCAATTAAATATTTTATGTTAAATATATGAATTTGTTATATGATTTTAATTTGGGATGAACCGATATGATAATGCTTGGCTGATACCGATACCAATTTTAATAAAAAACTATATGCCGATACCGATATTTTGCAACTTGCCTTATTTTGTCATCAGATCACTGTTTTACTAAGAATGCTTAAAAAATGTACGACCGATACCGATTTTAACAAAAAGCTTTTTACCGATATTTTGTAACTTGCCTTATTTTGTCATCAGATCACTGTTTTACTAAGAAATGCTTAACATTTACAAAAAATGACTAAATATGATAACATGAAGATTGACACGAAAAAGGTTATTTTATTCATCTAAAACATTTTTTCACGCTTGTTTTTGCTATTTAAAACAAAGATTTATAAAGTTTAGCAATCGCACAAAGCCATATTGTGATTTCAATCTTAATTCAATCAATCATGCGGCATTAATGGATATCAGAATGATATCCCAGAAGTCAAAGTGTTTGGGATGGTGTTGCTCATCATGTACACTATTGGTAAGTGCCGCTTTCACAACCGTCACGCTCATTTTTTCTGCATTACGTGAGAACGAGACTAGTTAGATGCTTTTAAAAGCCAAATGCACAATGAAATGAAGTGCCAATAATTCTGATTTTTCTGTTTCAGAGGAACGGCGATTTCAGGGATCGTGTTTGGCGTCGTGTTTCTGATGGGCGCAATGGCGGCCATCTTTCTGTGTATCAGTATGTGTGTGAAGAACGGGCGAGGGGCAAGGGTGGGCATGTTCAGCACCCCATACATTAATACAGTCTCTCAGGGTTACCCAGGTAAATCAACAACCCACGAAACCCTTCAGATGACACAATACAGCAAGCTAAACAAATGGCAGCTTGCTGGATGAAGTGATTAATTATCAAATATCAAACTTTCAAAAAACTTCCAAATGAACAGCAGAATTTATAATGATCTCATCACATTAGCATTGACTAGCATCTTTCAAAGGCCACGTTCTCATTTTCCTCAGATATTTGGAAGCGTAATATTGCATGTTTCATAATAGCTACAGAACACAATTAATTAATAATTACCACAGGGGGGTTTGATAACAGATTTATTCTTTTGCATTTAATAAAAGAGCAAAAGCGTGTTATTTTATGTAAATGTAATTGGGCAATAAAAAATGAATGCTAAAATAGTTTCAAAGGTAAAAATAAAACAAATGAAAATTTATCAAAAAGTATTAAATTAATTAAAATAATTAATCATATTGTTGACTAAATTGGACTCTTTTTTTTTTTGTTTGTTTGTTTGTTTTACAAATGTAAAATTAAACGTATGTCAGACAAGCAATAAAGACTAAGATAAACAAAAATAAGAAAAATGTGTTCAAAAATAAAAATAAAAGAACAGAATAAAAAAATTACACTAAAAAGTCATATAAAAAATATTTTTAAATTATGAAAAAATCAGATACAGATTGTCTTTAATATTTAAAAATATATTTTGGTTTTATTTTACAAATTTAAAATAAAACGTATATCAGAGAAGAATAAAGAAAAATATTTAACGAAACATATTTAAAATGACATTTTTTTTTTACAAAAAATAAATAAATATGTAAAAATCTATTTTTTTTATCAAATATTCCAAATGTGTGCATATTTCATAAGATTATTCCTAATTTGCATATTTTGAACATTTAAATAGATACAAAAATTCACAATACAGAACACGTTTTTCTATTTTTTAATTTTTAATTCTATATATTTCAGTTGTATATTAACTATGTATATTTTTATTCTATTTAAATTATATATATATATATATATATATATATATATATATATATATATATATATATATATATATATGTATGTGTGTGTGTGTGTGTGTGTAAAAAAATTCTAATTAGAAATCATCTTATTAAATATGCACACATTTTTTAATATAAATTTTAATAATTTTTAAAAATCCTATATGCTTTAGTTAATTATTTTTTTTCATTTATACATACATATATATAATTTTTTTATTTTTTTTAATAATTGCCTTTTCAAAATTCCCGTTATAACTCATCGTAAATGAAAATATGCCAGTATTGCCGTTGGAGCTGACAGTTAAGTGATGGAAAACGTACAGCCAGTTGGTCGCTTTCGTGATAATTACATGCCTGTGTGCAAAATAATTAAAAACATGCACTAAACATGGTTGAAATCATATTTTTGGACTTGAGAAGTTTTTCTCTCCATTTCTCCAGCAGGTCCTCCACCTCCATACAGTTATGATTATGAGATGTTCCCATCTGATCTCCGGCCGCCTCCTTACACGCCGACTCCACCCCGAGCGGCAAGCCACTCCCCACCTCCCCCGTATCCAGGATACAACAGGAAATGAGCATCATTCTGAGATGATGATGATGATGATGATGATGATGATGATATTTGCACTTGTGCTGCACAGAATGAGAAATCAGGTGACGACTGAACATGCGCTGTTGAATGTCAACCTGCGGACCAGACCGGCCACAGAGATGCTCCTTAAATGGGAATGGGATCAGTTTTGTATTACTGGGATCTTTGGATATTTATCGTGCAGGACTTCACAGGTGGGAACTCTGTTGAGTGATGGACAGTACGGAAAGTTTTTATTGGGTTGGCCTATTTCGGACAAAAGTGTTTAAATCGGACATTTATTTGAATGTTGCCTCGAGCATATGGCTGAACCCCAAATTATGTATCAACAAACCCCCTTTCTGCTGGTCAGAGTGGATTGGGAGGGGGTTACTACAGTACTCTCGGTGACCCGTATGAGAGCGGAGTTCCTTTAATATTTGGTTCAGCATTTTGGGATTCCCAGATCTCAGTTCTATAAGTATTTACAGCTGCACCACCTGCTCTGTACTGTTTTGGGGAGTAGCACACACCCCCCTAAAGCAGCAGACACTCTGGGAGGGGGGATTACTGCTTTTGGGAAAAGTCGTGAGGCATCAGTGTATTACTCCCTGATAATTCAGAGTCTGGGGGCGGAGCTTCAACTTCTCTCAAGAGATTATGGGAGAAAGATTGCAGGGTGCACCTTGTGCAATTCAAGATTTTACATTGATTCTGTCGGACCCCCTCTAGATGGGACAGGCTTGGTCTTAAAGACACGAGAAGACGGGGACACATCCCATGTTTTTTGGGGATGTGTTAAGATCCGAGAGTTTTGGCCGAGGGTTCAGAGCTTCAAAGTGTTTGACACTCGGTTTTCGTTTTGCCCCAGAATGTGTGTTTTGGGGGATGCGGCGGTCTTGAATGTGGGTGATAAATATATGGCGTGATGATGATTGGCAGGCGGGAATTTTAATTTTCGGGGAGGGAAAAAAAAGTTATGATTTCATGTGGTTTGTTGTTGCGTTTTCTGTTATGTCTGTGATTTACTGCATAGAATCAATAAAAATTGTTAATAAAAATAATGTATTTATTGTGGTGCAGTTTGTTCAAATCAACTGTAAATGTGGGAATAAAGTCCATCAGTGTTGTTTGTGGTACAGAGTAACTTTAAATATAATGTGTCAGATTGTCTGCGGGGGCAAAGAAGTGGTTAGAAATACAGAAATTATTTGTTTATTAATTTGGAAACTTTTAAAAAGGTCAGAAAAGACTTTAACAGCATTTACAACAAAGATTCAAACATATGATATTAGGACAGTAAAAGATGAAATCTTCAGTTTATGTAAGAACAGTGAATTCTGGGACACAAATAGTTGGTTATATTTTATTCTTTTGGTCTATTAAAGCACACACAGATCACAGAAAGTACACAGTGAAATATAAATGGGTTTAATGTAAATGTGCTGTTTCATGAGAATCCACATGATGGCGGCAAAGAACAAGAAAGAAATGTTCCGTAAATAACCAAATACACTCATAAACTTAATAAATTAAACTTTTTGTGTATTTAATTACGTTGTTTTCACACATGTCTGAGATATGACTGCTAAAACTAAATGCTAAAATAGGTACAAATGTAAAAAAAAAAATATTTAAAAAATACTCTAAAATGAATGTTTGAACGTATCAGATTTTTGATTAAATTGGAATATAATTTTTGTTTTGTTTTACAAATGTTAAATAAAACATTTATCACGCAAGCAATAAAGACTAAGGTCAAATAAATAATACAAAAAATGAAAAATAAACAATAGAAATTTTTAAAAAAAAATAACATTAAAAATAAAATTTTAAAAAAATGAAAATAACGTAAAAATCGGATACAGACTTTATTTTATATATTTATATATTTTAATAATGCAAAGTTTATTTTTCATTAAAGGCAAGTACATCATGTCTTTTCACATGCATTACCTCATTTTAAACAAAAATATGCAAATATGCCATTGGAGCTTACAGTTAAGTGAGGGAAAATGTTAAAAATACAAATAAAATATTATTTAAACATATTTAACATTAAAAATATGTTTTTTTAAATGATGTAAAAATCAGATACAGATTGTCGACTAATATATATATATATATATGAGAGAGAGCTTACAGATAAAGGAAAATATTTATATATTTAATTAGGTTGTTTTTATATATGTAAAATAAAATGTATGTATGAGACTTAATGAACGCTTAAATGGGCACAAAGGTAAAAAAAAAAAAAAAACATTCAAATATAAAAACAAGAAAAGAACAAAATACATTTAAATTGATGGAAGAATTAATCAGATTGTCGACAAAATTGTAATATTTTTTTTGGTTTTATAAATGTAAAATAAAAAGTAGGCTATATAAGAGAAGCAATAACAAATAACTAAGGGGGAAACTAGGAATAATTCATTAAAACTAAAATAATAGGAAATATATATTTTTAAAAAACATATTTAACATAAAAAAATTAAATTATGTAAATATACGTATATATACAAAAAATTCAATTGACGGCTTGTGGTCATCCATCTTCCTCCTGATCACATTCCAGGTGTTTCCAGTGGGGTTCAGGTCTGGAGATTGGCCATGACGGGGTCTTGATCCGGTGCTCCTCCATCCACACCGTGCTTGACCTGTCTGTGTGGCATGGAGCATTGTCCTTGGCCTCTCCAGGTCTCTGTCTCACCGTTAGACGACCAGGTGGAGGATCGGAGATGATCCGGGTGTGCTTCAGCAAGGACGCATGAATCAAGCCACGTACAAGGTTGTCGAGACAATTTAACTATTTTTGTCATTTTACTGTCTATATATTTTTAGAGGCAGGCAGAATTCCCTACTTCAGCGCTGTGTCTAGAAGGTAACCCTCTCGCGGAATAAGTCTCGCGAGAGTCTCGTACACTATTATTACATTTGGGTTTAAGGATTAGATTTAGTGTTAGGGTTATGGTAAGGTTTAGGGGTAGGTGTAGGGTCTCTGTGGGACTCCAAATAAACACTGTGTATGAACCTCGCATGTGGCTCTCGCGAGACTTTAGCCAACCGGGAGGTTACCCTGTAGATCCAACCCTACTCCAGGCTGTGTCCCCCTCCTCCCTCCCGTGCATTCCCTCGGTGTCCGGTCAGGTGACGAGTTGTTCTGACTCGCCATCGCATTCTTCGTGGAGTCGACACAAACCACACACACACACAGGCAATTAACACCGAACGGATATTTACTCAATAAAGCCCGACGCCGTTTGTCGCAAGCGGAGAGAAGAGGACACAGAATGGGGTGTCGAGAGGTTTTTATATTCGTGATGTTCGCGGCATCGACACTCGGTGAGGTAAGAAACCCGACAAAAGATCGAATTCAACACAAGCAGCATCTCAATGTTCTGTATGAATGATTGTGATGTGAATAAGATCAATATAAATACGATTGCATGTACATTCCTGAAATGTGAAATATTATTCTGTTATTTGGCCTAAGAGTGGACTCTACGCACAGAACGACATTTTATTTTTATTTAGCGCGATTCCTTATCATTTAAATCGTATATTTTGGGCATAGCCTATATATAAAATGTCGTGTTTGTATGTGAAATGTGAATGACCAGCGACACACTGTTACACTGCGGAATGTGTCGCTCGTCGCGCGCTGTTTCATTGTAACAATGTATCATTCACACATTCACACATCGTGTTCAAAGTAACAGTGACCGACAGCAGCAGATTGCCCGTCCTGTGGCATTTAAATGCACATTCTGCTGCTGTCGGTCACTGTTACTTTGAACACGATGTGTGAATGTGTGAATGATACATTGTTACAATGAGCGATGTATCATTTATCACCTTCATTGTTACATTGTATCGCATATCCACAGCCTGATCTCTATTTTAAACCGTTCTAAGGTGTAACATTGCGCTCATTTGCATGTTGGTTGGAATCAAAGAGGACATATTCGGTAATCGCATTCCTTTAGGATTTTTGGCAACCAAATATACAGCCTTCAGGAATATCATCCATGTTGTTGTCAGTGGGCGTGCAAACAGAATTTCAATGACGTCTTGATGCATCAGCAACCTTTCTCTTCACACATGTGAATCGCGAGAGACAAGTTCAAATGTGCAAATATGCACATATGTATATAAACGCATGCTCGAGGCTCTTGCGTTGTGTTCCTCTCTATTCTCTCAGTCTCTCGTGCTGTGGTTTCATTGTACAATGACTTGAGTGTTTCGAGGAACACGCTATTTTTAAGTGTAGTTTTATTTAAGACTTGCTCATTTAAGACACTATTCTCAGTGTGATGTCTTAAGCCTGTAATTTCCCACGCCGCAGTCTTCTCACAACATTTACTGTGTTTGAAGGGCAGACACACTGTAACAAACAGTACCACGGTAATGGTATGTTTCGTGGACATGTTTCTTCTTTATAACACCAAAAATGGCACAAGGTATTCTTTTGGAGTAAGATGTAAATACAATGGTACGTAAATATAAACCTGCAGATCTTCAAAAGCCCAATTTAACCCCTTGGAGCATTATTACTACATCATGCCGTTATTGTGCCATGATACCACCGTTTCATGTTTGGGATGCATTGCAAAAATGTTCCCAAATACTATAAGTGCTAGTTATTTTTACAACTATACAAACATAATTAATAATATTCAAAAAGTATCAGCAGATTATTGCCGTATCCACGTGCTACTGGAATTATCATCAATACGAGTTTCATACTTGGAAGTTGCTTTTGAACACCCCCTCAAGGCCTACTTACAAAAGATCATTTTGACACACGGCTTTCCGAGTCGGGACAACACGTACAAATTCAACATGTCGGGGAGAACGTGGTTACATTAGAGTTTTCATTACTCCAAGTTTTGGGAGTTACCATTATAATACAATTGACGATTGAAAAAAACAGAAGAACTTAGCCACATTTCCACTATCGGGCCAGTGCGAGCCATGGCTATCAACTGGTCAGCCGGGGCCAATAGCCTTGGACGTCAAGCCCGAGATGAAAATCGATCTGCGTTCCCACCATTAGGCCAATAACCCCACAGAATTGCCCTTGATATGCCGCTGCGGTGCCAATGTCACACGCCTCGCCCATTTCACAAGCAAGAGGGAAGCTCAAGATGAGGCATCATGTTATCTAGAATATCGAGTTTATATCGAATGTAAACCGCAAGATATGTTAGCATTAACAACTCACCAGCTGTAACTGCCATGATGCCCCGAGTGGTCTCGCCACTAACAGCGGGACGATGTCCCAGCGCACCGTCTATGAAAGTTCACCGAACCATGAAAAGTCATTTCTTTGGGCACCGCTTTGTCCATTGGGCGTTTTAACGGATTTGTACTGTGCCCGCATTTTTTATAATTTTTTCCCCCAAACCTGTACCGTTGTGTGCTGGATACACAAACTGGGAAGTTTGGCGAAACTCAGCCCTTGACATTGAACCCACCTCAGTCCCCGGTTAGCCTTGTGTGGCCCAAGGTTAAACCGTGTCCCAGAGAAAGCCCAGAGGAGGCACGATGAAGCCCGGAATTGTCAGTGGGACTGTAACTGGCACTGGCACAAACTAGCACACCCTCAATTGGCCCAATCGTGGAAATGTGGCTATTGATTGCTCACGTTTTTAGCAAATGCTGTACAAACCACATCATAGTAACTAAACTACACTCCATACCGCTTCCAAACAGCATGTATTTAGCATGCAAACATTCACTTTCACTAGTTAGTACATAAAGAAATACACCGAGATTATTTTGAGTTGCATTGACATGTCTACATTTTAATTGCTCAGAATATGCACAAACCAGTCTCAGTGATTCGTTAGTTAATCAGTCTGATTCTAAACCATTTCTAAAAATAGGAAATTCATCCCTCCAAAGTTCATTTTAGCAGTAACTTGTGTAACTCCATATTATGTGGTCTTTTGTTTGCAGTCCAATTAGTCGTTGGATAACCCTGCTGTCGTCCTGCTTTATTGAGAACTATAGGAGGTCACATGACTCGCAGTGGTATGGCTCACATTCAGAGCTGAGCTTTGTGAAATCACCCGTTTGTTTGCAGACTGAATGAGCAGTATTGTTGGCAGCCGTGTGGTGAACCAGCAGGTGAATGATGTCGAAGAGGAACACATTGGTACAGGATAGCTGTGCAAACCTCACAGTAGGACTGGACGTTGTATACAATATTCTCCACATATTCACGACTCTGCTGGCAATATAAAACTGAGCAACAATAACAAGCATTTTTGATGATAGAACTTAAATTATTAGAACAATCAAATAAGAACAAAATAATACAATATTATCAAGTATTCAAGTAAACATATAGAAAGAAATTAAATGTATCTAGCTTCTGGTCTTCACTGTTTGATTATAGTCCGACATTTTGATACAAATCTGTTTTATTGTCCCACTGTTAACAAGCACTGTAGACATTACTGACTATTTACATTCTCTTGTCATCAACATAAAGAGCACCTCTGATGTATACACTAGGACATTGTTATTAGACACCAGGGGCTCTAACGTATTGGATCATTGCTACACCGCACACAAAGATGCATATCGCTCCCTTACGTGTCTGCATCTTGGACGATCTCGGTCGCTTTTACTCCGTTTACAAGCAAAAACTGAAACTAGACAAGCCTGTGACGAGAACGGTGCAATGCTGCTCCTCAGAGGTGTAGGAGAAATTACAGGATTGCTTCCATTCTGTGGACTGGGACATGTTTAGGGAATCATCGATGTATAATCGAGGCGTCAGTGTGTTCCGGTCCGGAGACATGCAGGCTTACATGATATGCAAGTACGATCTCCGGAAAGCCATTAAGAACGTAAAATGCGTGCTGAGTGATTCCAGTCAGGTCTCCTTAGCAACCAAATTGGCCCGGTTGCTAGGGAGGGTAGAGTCACATAGGGTAACCAAATTGGCCCGGTTGCTAGGGAGGGTAGAGTCACATGGGGTAACCAAATTGTGCCGGTTGCTAGGGAGGGTAGAGTCACATGGGGTAACCAAATTGTGCCGGTTGCTAGGGAGGGTAGAGTCACATGGGGTAACCAAATTGTGCTGGTTGCTAGGGAGGGTAGAGTCACATGGGGTAACCAAATTGTGCTGGTTGCTAGGGAGATTAGAGTCACATGGGGTAACCTCCTCGTGGTCACTATAATGTGGTTCTCGCTCTTGGTGGGGCGTGTGGCGAGTTGTGCGTAGATGCCGCTGAGAATAGCGTGAAGCCTCAGATTGACCAGATGGAACATGCAACTATCTGC
>JAVLUX010000006.1:54802500-54807500 GCA_032164185.1 Moxostoma hubbsi
TCTCTCCACCACACCTGCTTAAAATACCTTCAGGAAATGAATTTTGATGGTGTTTATTGTCTGAAGGCGTTTGGTTTGGTGATGTTTGACTCAAGTGTGTGTGAGCTTCATGTTTACAGCGACCGTCGGCTTTATAGGAGTTTATCCCCGTCTAACCCTGTGAGCTCACAGATGTCGGTGTGTTGGGATGGCATGTGTTGGCGTGTGAAGAAACACTTGCAGTTGGCGGGATTTTAAGTGTGTGTGTGTGTGTGTGTGTGTGTGTGAAGTGTTTGTGATTTGCAGCTTTGCAGGGAGATTGAGTGTACATATTATTAACCATGAAGGAACGCTAAGCGTCTTGTTATCAATCTGGTGTGAGGAAGTGAAACTCGCCGTATATGCAACGAGCAGCTCATACAGAGAACAAACACACTTACCGACAGCACAAGATGAGAACACGTTCTTGCATGTAAACACCACTTGATGGAGCGCAAATCGCAGGATCTCAAGACGTGCTAGTCTATGTTTAACTTGACACAGCGACCTAAAAACAGTATATTTATGACGCAATGCAACCAAGATGCTCCAAAAGCATCCGGTTGACACAGGTGTACGTTGACACGTGCTTAAACAAGCCGTTATAATAAATCTCTGATTGTAAAATGGATTTCTGTGGACTGCAGGCTTTGTTTGGTTTCACCAAATTATTATTAAAGGCTTGGAACATGCTGATTAATAAAACTACTTTTAGTTTTGGTCTAAAGGCGCTCTGGAAACACGCACCTCATGTGGGGAAAAGAGGAAGCGGGTGCGGCCCGGGCATCAGTGAAGCGTGTTTCAGTGCTAGAGAAAAATATTCAAGAATACGGCGCAGAAAGGTCAGATATGATGTAACGGCGCTGTTGTTTTGTCGCGCTGCTCACTAGAGACGATGAGAGGGGGCGTAACTGTCGTCATGACGTCTTGCAGTCAAGATGGAATAAATCTGGGATCCGGAACGCCGTGACCTGCACAGCGGGGGCAATAGCGACTTCATACAGTCTGAGGCTGCGTTTCCAATGACGCGGAACAAATCCGCACAAAGCCGCTCCCAACGGCAGGAACCGCTAGCCCCGCACTGCCGTCAATTTTACAATCCACCTTGCAAGCTTGACGCTCTGCTTCCATAATAAGGAATTGAAAGCGCTCGTTCACATTCGCCAGTGGAAACATACTGCTAGCGTTTTAGCAATATGCATGTCTAGATGTAGATTACAGGCTAAATATCGAAAATTACTCAAAAGCTTATCGTCGATATTGTGGTTTTATCTATTAAAATTATTATAAATAATGTACTAATTATATTATTAATTATTATTTATATTAGAAGAATATTCTGGGTTCAATACAAGTAAAATAGTTCATTTTAGGTAAAAATGTGTGTTCCGGTGAGTCACTTCCAATGGAAGTCAATGGGGTCAATAATCCGTAAAAGTTAAAATATTCACTGTTTTGAAAGTACAGACACAAGACGTAAACAATATGTATGTTAACATGATTTTACTGTCAAACCACTTTAAGGGTTTATAAGCATTGCATGATCATAGCAAAGAAGTTGTTTTATAAGACTATACACAGAAAAAACACTATATTGCATCTTTTAGCAATTCAGCACAAAGTGCTTCACAAATCAAATCACACTCTGTAAAACACAAGGTAAAACAAACATTTACAAAGTAGTAAAACAAGTCTATACAAATGAGTTTTTAAACAAGACCTAAAAACAGACACTGATTCAGCAGATCTAATATCCCAGGACAGGCTGTTCCATAATCATGGGGCGTTCACTACAAACGCTCCATCACCTTTTGTTTTGGATCTGGAACTTGGAACAGTTCACAACAAGATCTAAGAGGTCTAACGGTTTCATAAGGTCTTAAAAGTTCTGCTAAATATTCAGGTGCCAACCCATGTAATGCCTTTATATGTGATGGAAAATAATAAAATCTTAAAATGAATTGGTAACCAGGGCAAAGAAGCCAAAACTGGAGTAATATGATTAATGTAATGATATTCATCTGCTATTTGGCACTTTATACGCCCTAAATATGCTCTTAATCTGAAACACTATTCACGCCTGGTTTTGTGTTATGCGAGCCATCACAATACCACTCGCTTAGATGGAAAATAACAAATACTTCGATACCTTATGGTACGTTCACATACAACGCGAAGAAAGTTTTCGCCTCGCAATGCTCACGTGAGTTTGACCGCTGGATTATAAATGTGTGTTTAAACTGCCATTCACGCGAGTAACACGAACCCGCGAGTATTCCCGCTTCTCTCCCGTAAAAGGACAGGAGGCGGGGCTTCTACGACTTGGTTCATAGTAAAGTTCAACCAATAGCTGGAATCAAGTAGACGCGCATATTTCCAGAACTTACCAGGAAGTCCAACTTTCTCGCTCACTTTCCTCCGAGCGATGTCTTTATTCGTCCGGTCTCTGTACATGTATGATGTTATGTTGTACAATTCCGGGTGTCCACACACCGCTACAACAATCTTTCATCCGTGATTTCTTCTGCTACTACGTCAGTACATCAGTGAGATCTGGACAATCTCAATGCTGGAAGACTTTCGTGACAACGCGCCATGCGGATTTTTCGCTCGAGTTGAAAAATGTAAATTTGCGCAAATACGCGAATGAAGCGATTTTGTGTGTTCGAGTCGCGCCATTCGCGCCGCCCGCCTTTAATTCGCATCTTTGCATTGACTTTGTATGTAATCACGCCATGCAAAACGCTCACTTTGTATGTGAACGCACCATTATTTCACATCTGATTAAGCGCTGACTCAATCTGATTCCTTTTCAAACCAAGACCGATTAAAACCACCTCTGTTTGGTCCGAATTTAACAGAAAGTTACAAGACATCCAATTTTTTAAATCGACTCTACACTCTTGTCTAGTCATTGGGATTCAATGACAAATATAACTGTTGGTAATCTGCACATCAATGAATATCAGAGAACCAAGATGTAGCACATATAGTGAAAACAATATTGGCCCTAACACGGATCCTTGCGGGACACCACAATGCATTGTTGAAGAGGAGGACGTCTCGCCTCCAACAGACACTACAAATGTTCCGTTCGTCAAGTAGGAAACGAACCAATCTAAAGCCACCCCAGATATTCCCACCCATTTCTACAATGTATCAATTAAAACTTGAGTGATCAACTGTATCAAATGCTGCATTTAAATCAAATATTGTTATCTATAACTACCTACAAGAACAGTTTAGTTAGGTTAGTGGCCTCATTCACTTGCATTGTAAGTGCCTCATTGTAACAGACCTATGCCTTTATAAAATATTATATTTTTATGTTATTTATATATATAAAAAGTGTAAGCATAACTTGTATCGAGCCCGGAATATTCCTCAACTATTTTACACTATATACTTTAAATGGAATCGACAAACAACTAAAGTGTGTGTGTGTGTGTTTGTAAAAGAGTGAGTATGTTCAAATCCGTGTATCAGATGTTTCCAGTATCTCGCTCTATTCATACTGTAGCGGTCTGGTCACAAACAGGACGTTGTCTTCTTGCCAACACGTTCAGTCTGCTAACAAGATTAGTGAACACAAAGCGCTAGCACGTCCTCCGCGCTCCCCCCTCCGCTGACTTTGTCCTTTATTTACGGCACAATGCTTTCTTTGAGCAGCCTTCACTAAAACCCTCTCACATAGTAATCGAAGCACAGACTCGAGTTCAAAACGTCCCGCAGACAAATGAAGAAGAATTCCTCACTAATGAACTGCATTTTGATTGTGAATCGGTTAAAAATAGCATCGTAAACATGAGCAGAAGTCTCAGTGCTGACAGCCGAAATGTGAGCTATGAAAAGGCAATCTTTGAGAAATGTGTTTTTCCTCTGATATCGTCGGAGTCATGGAGTAAACACTTCTTGATCTAGTGTTTGATGAATGTCTTCAAGGTTGCAAACGCTCAACAAGTTCAATATGTGCTCAAACGGAAACAATAATCGGACACATTTGATGTGTATTTAACTTCTTGACTTATTGTTGGACTTTCCACTGGAGAAGGTCAAGTCTCGACCCTGCATTTATTTTCTAAATGTGCTGTTTCAGTCTGACATGCATCACGTTACATATGAAGTTTCATGTTGACTGAGAGGATTAATGCTGGTTTAGATGTTGGTTTGCTGATGTGGTGGTTTTGTTGTGATTATTGCAGGTGCCGTCAGATGCAGGAACAGGACTGCTGGCCGAGCCGCAGGTGGCCATGTTCTGTGGCAAACTCAACATGCACATCAACGTTCAGACCGGGAAATGGGAACCCGATCCGTCCGGAACCAAGAGCTGCATCGGGACTAAAGAGGGAATTCTACAGTACTGCCAAGAGGTGCCGGGAGACATTACCTGACTTTATCTTGTTTTCTGCTTTTATTTATTAAATTATAAATTAAATTACTTATTAAACTATTATTTATGCATTAAAATGCCACTCCAAATCAGTATACAGTCACGTTAAAAGCAAACACATTTGTAATAAATTAAATGTTGGTATGAGTATTGCAGAATAATCTTTTAATGTAATTATTTCTTACATTTCTTTATTATTTTGAAACCATTTTGATTTAAAATATTATTCATATTTGAAAAGAAATGTAGTAAATCCAAGTCAGGTGGTGTAATAAACATACAGGAAGCCATTCTGTTGTCATTTCACAAACAGAAAACAGAACAGGAACCCTTTAGACCCTCATGACGGTGTGTGAAGTTCTTAAAAAATATCAGATATGTTTACATTTTTATGAAAACTCAACTTTTGTTCAGGTCAATTGGAGGAACCCTGAGAAAACTAGAAAAGTTTGAAATTTTATTTTAATTCCATTTACTTGATGGTTACACCACATGACATTTTTAAAGTCATTCATTATATTTGTAAAAAACTAAATTACCTTAAAAAGCAAGTTTGAAATTTAATTTTAATTCTATTAAAATGACGTTGTTC
>JAVLUX010000006.1:54810000-54842500 GCA_032164185.1 Moxostoma hubbsi
CGTCTCTTATTTAAACTTATGTAGCAAAAGGTGCGTTCGTTTCCGTACGTTTCAATGAATCCATTTAAAACTCGGATTACATTTATTTGTGTTATAACTCAGAAATGTTCACTGTAATCTCTGTGAAACAATATTCATATATTAAAATGTTTTTACTACAAATATATGTTGTTAAATATCGCTGTTAACTACCCTGTAATATTATGCTGATTTATAAAAATTTATTGAATTATATTTTGACTTATATGAAAAATATTCATTAATCTTTATGAATCTACTCGTCGACCTGATCTTTGAAGAGTCCCATTTTTCTCCCTATGTTGGAACGCCCAATTCCCACTACTTGGCATGTCCTCGTGGTGGCGCGGTTACTCGCCTCAATCCGGGTGGCGGAGGACGAGTCTCAGTTGCGTCCGCTTCTGAGACCATCAATCCGCGCATCTTATCACGTGACTCGTTGTGCATGACACCGCGGAGACTCACAGCATGTGGAGACTCATGCTACTCTCCACGATCCACACACAACTCACCACACGCCCCATTGAGAGAACCACTAATCACCACCACGAGGAGGTTACCCCATGTGACTCTACCCTCCCTAGCAACCGGGACAATTTGGTTACCCCATGTGACTCTACCCTCCCTAGCAACCGGGACAATTTGGTTACCCCATGTGACTCTACCCTCACTAGCAACCGGGACAATTTGGTTACCCCATGTGACTCTACTCTCCCTAGCAACTGGGACAATTTGGTTACCCCATGTGACTCTACACTCCCTAGCAACCGTGACAATTTGGTTACCCCATGTGACTCTACTCTCCCTAGCAACTGGGACAATTTGGTTACCCCATGTGACTCTACCCTCCCTAGCAACCGGGACAATTTGGTTACCCCATGTGGCTCTACCCTCCCTAGCAACCGGGACAATTTGGTTACCCCATGTGGCTCTACCCTCCCTAGCAACTGGGACAATTTGGTTACCCCATGTGACTCTACTCTCCCTAGCAACCGGCCCAATTTGGTTACCCCATGTGACTCTACCCTCCCTAGCAACCCGGACAATTTGGTTACCCCACGTGACTCTACCCTCCCTAGCAACCGGGCCAGTTTGGTTACCCCACGTGACTCTACCCTCCCTAGCAACAGGGACAATCTGGTTGCTAAGGAGACCTGACTGGAGTCACTCAGCACGCCCTGAATTCAAACTCACGACTCCCGGTGCAAGTATTAACACTGAGTATCACACAAGGGGGACATACACAATATTAGGCAGGTGGTTTTAATGTTGTGGCTGATCGGTGGATATATAAAAAAAAAATTATAAATATATAACTGTCAAGTTTTATTTTTAGCTATATCAACCAGCCCTATAATTTTTTTTTCTGTTGATCGTCTCATCTCGTGTGTGTGTGTGTGTGTGTGTGTGTGTATGTGTCAGAGGTGTGTTTTGCGAGCGCTGAGACGGGCCCATGCCGGGCGATGTTGCCCCGCTGGTATTTTGTGCGCGAGGAGGGCCATTGCGCGCCCTTCATCTACGGAGGCTGTGGAGGAAACCGTAATAACTTTGAGTCAGAGGAGTACTGTCTGTCCGTCTGCAGCAGTGTGTGTAAGTCACCGACAGACGGTGTGTGTGTGTGACTAACCTTTCTTAAAGGGACAGTTCACCCAATGATCACCCAAAATCATGTCATCATTTACATGCCTCATGTCATTCCAAACCCATATTTCCTGAACACAAAAGGAGATGTTTAGCAGACAGGTTTGTACCGACATGAGGCTGAGCAAATGATGACAGAATTGTCTTTTTTTGGTGAACTCTTTCTTCGTTCCTAAGAGTCAACACTTTCACACCACTCCTCTCTTGTTGCGCTTGGTATGGGTACAAGAATGTCCTTGAATTTCCTTCCTGTTTTTGTAAGACAGATGTGTGTGTGTGTGTGTGTGTGTGTGTGTGTGTGTGTGTGTGTATCTTTCACATTTGCATGCATAAAATCTCTTTATATACACTTCTTTTAGGTACATCTTATCAGCTGTACAAACCTTGTGTTCAGAACTTCTCTTCACTGTGTCTTCACATTTTTATCTGTCAAAAATGTCATCCAACTGCTCCGGTCATATCTCACGAGCAGAATATCAGAGAGACTTGAGGGTGCAGGACAAAAACTTCCAAAATGTTCCGTTAAATGTTCCACTGTTCTCGCTAAAACCGCATCATTCAGTGGCTTTACATGCGCTTTAAACATTGTATGGTCAGAGAGAAACGTCACTACCAGTGTCACTGGATTTGCGACATGCGACATCAACCCGCTAGTTTTAAAGTTAGCTACAGCAATAGCAGCATCATTTGCACGCGTGACATCAACCCGTTAGTTTTAAAGTTAGCGACAGCGATAGCAGCATCATTGTACGTGTGACATCAACGCGCTAGTTTTAAAGTTAGCAACCACGATAGCAGCATCATTTGCACGCGTGACATCAACCCGCTAGTTTTAAAGTTAGCGACAGCGATAGCAGCATCATTTGCACGCGTGACATCAACCCGCTAGTTTTAAAGTTAGCGACAGCGATAGCAGCATCATTTGCACGCGTGACATCAACCCGCTAGTTTTAAAGTTAGCGACAGCGATAGCAGCATCATTTGTTCGTGCGACATTCCATGCCGTGGTCAATAAATGAGGTGCAGACTTTCCTCTCGTTAGCGACACAAAACGGAAAAGTCTCTCAGGAAGTGTCTCAGCTGTTGGCCGCACATGGCTACTGCCGGAAGTTAAATAAACTTAAACCACTTCCGCTTTTCCTTGATGGTTCTGAAGTCACTTGACCAAATGGACGCTATCTAGTCCGGCGAGCAATGGGAGTGAGAGTGCGCTGGACTTGGCCACGATGGAGGATGGGACGTTTTGTTACGTTAACTCCTATATTCTGCTTGAAAGCTTCACTTTATTTAGTTGACCAGCTACTGGAAGCTTCTAAAACAACCAGCCCAATTTAACTGTTACACTTGTGTAAAATCACCATCAACGACTGCTTTATGCAGCACAATGAGCTAGCAGCTAACAGCTAGCGGTCGCGTTATTGTTTATTGTTTTGTGTCGCGGTTTAAGATGTTGTCACGGCAGTAGAGGCGGCGTAACTATGACGATCAGCCTATAATCCCACCAACGTTGAGGCGGCACTAAACTGCAGTGGAAATGCAAGCTCAGAAAAGTAAAGCGAGACGAGACGAACCGTAACGTGCAGCGGAAAGGTGCCATAATACTATACGTGACCGAAGCGACCAATAACAATCAGCGCAGTCATAAAGCAACCCTATCCCTTCTGTCGTGTTTTAAAACTGCTGCATTTTGTCAAATGTAATTGATAATTGTTTCCTACCATTGTGATTTTTGCAACTTGTAATCCAAGGAGAAATAAGGCACTATTCTTAAAGTTTTCTCACCCATAAAGCCCCAGTAGGTGTTTACTTAAAGAACTACTAAGACAGTGATCAGGGAAGATCATAGCTATTTATTTATTTATTTATTATCTTTTTTAGTACATTTAAAACCTGAAAAGAAATGGCTTGATGTGCTTAACCCTTGTGCACTGTTCGGTCATTTTTGACCAACGTTAATTTGGTTCTTCATCTATATTCATCTTCATCTATAACACATCTATATGTCTTGAGGCTTGGTTACTTTGCCCACATTTGCCCTCTGAACACCATAAAAAATTGATGAGTGTGCTGCGTGACAGAATACTGAAACAAATGACCGACCATAGGAAATGAATGGGCGAGACTATAACCCAGAGCAATTTTGGGGGAAATTTGTCGAATAAAATCAATAATTCAGCCACAATGCAGAACACACTAGAGGTCTGCAGGGACCTTGAAATAAAACCTGATCTGTACCAGAGACTGTGATGCCCGACCATACCCGGCCCGAACAATAACATCATATTTTAAGCTGTACCCGAAATCACTCATTTATAATTTCTCCTCCTAGCAAGTACTGTTGCATGGCTGTATTTTATGTAAGCATGTAAGCAACATTAGTAACAGTATTGAAACATTAACATGTAGAGTTGTAACAAGGCATGGCAACCCCACAGTACATGAGAGAAGAAGGGAAAAAACATTGACTTACCGTTTATGCGCTGAAACTTCACTTGGTGCAGAACAATCTGGAATAATATGAAACAATGCAACAGTCTCGTCTTTGCAGCCTGATCTTGTTTACTTGTTGAATCTTTGTGACACCTAAAAACAATCTAGATGCAGCGCAACAAATGAAACAAAGCGCAAGTGTATCGACATACGTTCATTTGATCTTGAAATGGTGTTTAAAATGTGCCGGTCCTGTGCGAAAATGCCGAAGAAGCAGCGAGATGCGTTGCAACAGTCAAAGACATTCATCCAGCATGTGAACATGTCGGGGTCGGGTCGGGTTGCAGACCTCTAGAACACGCACAAACACACAGAAATATATGTGTGAGACTATAACACATCCACAATGCAGAGCACATGCACACACACAACAGGAATGAATGGGCAAGACTATAACCCAGGGCAATTTGGGGGGAATTTTTCAAATAAAATGAATATTTCAGCCACAATGCAAAAAACACACACACACAAATGAATGTGTATGAACATAACACACCTACAATGCAGAACACACACACAAATTCATATTTTTACACCCAGGAATTAATTAGTGTATCTCTGCTGCCATCTACTGGCTATTCTTGTAACAACATGATTGTCAAAACTCACGTAATTGTCCTTTTTATAAAATCTTCAATACGTGACACATTCTCATATTTTCTTCATGTAACAACTTTTAGAAGTGTTGGTTTCTACTGTAGTGAAAATAACATAAATTAGCTTATTTGCATATGCAAATTAATGATGTAATTGAGAAATGTATAGGTAGATTAGGTCTAAATGCAATAAAATCACAACAAAAATGCACAACTTTAGCGTTTTTACTTTAATTACATTTAGTGTTGTTACATTTCTTTCATAAAAATAAAAAAAATTACACATTTATTGTTTTCGGTCAAATTTGACCGGTAGAAAGTTGGCAACCCTAAGCTAAAAGTGGATTTAACCCGGCTTATTTGTCGTCCTTTCTTCAAATGTTCAATTACGTATTGTGTTGTGTATACTCACGTAAACGGACTGTTCTGGCATCTTGACCTTACCGTGACAAAATATTTCTTATGTGTTCATATCGCCAACTGGCGTCTCATTGTCTCGTCACAGTTCAAATATGACACATTGGTCAGTTGGATGCTTTCTAGTCTCTTCTAACCTCTCTTGCATCAACACTCACCTGCTTTCATGGTTTAACAGGTCTAACAGTGTCTGTCTTTCTCCGCAGTGCCCACTCCCTCCTCCAGCCCGCCGGACGCTGTGGACCGTTACCTGGAGACCCCCGCAGACGAGAACGAACACACTCATTTCTTAAAGGCCAAAGAGAGTCTGGAGGCCAAACACCGTGAGCGCATGTCACAGGTATTACGAGAAAAACTCATTCAAGTGAGCGACATTACAGCATTTACTCATCTTCAGAAACATCTGATGAACAATGCTTTTGCAACATTTATGATTAGTGGACACGACAACAAAGGACTTATAGTCATGTGACTTTGGTGTCGTGTTGTCTGTAGGTGATGAGAGAATGGGAAGAGGCAGAGAGACAGGCCAAGAGTCTGCCACGCAACGACAAGAAAGCCGTCATCCAGGTGAATATTCGTGCAACTCTTACATTCGGTATGAAAGCGGCCTGCGAGCACAATTCTAGTCTCTCACTTCTTCTGTACATTTGCCGGCGCGAGCGCAGCACTTCCAGGAGAAGGCGGAGGTGCTGGAGCAGGAGGCCGCTAGCGAGCGACAGCAGCTGGTGGAGACGCACATGGCACGAGTGGAGGCGCTTCTGAACGACCGACGCCGACTCGCCCTTGAGAGTTACCTCGCCGCCCTGCAGGACGAGCCGCCCAGAGTAAGTACATTTATATTAACATACGTACATTGATATTTTGACTCGCTGTCATCACCTTATTCACCATCTGCACATCAGCGGTTTCGGAGCCGATATTTTTTTCATCCCTACGTATTAATCTGAATATATAAATATTCCATCATTGACTGTATTCATCCATATTCTTGTGCCCCGTCTGCGGCGGGTCATCCCCGTCTTGCTCGACCTGGGAGGAGGAAGGAGGGTAAAAACAACAATGAAACAATATAGGCGAGGGATAAAGGCCAACATGGAGCGACAGCGAGGGAGGAAAAAAGTACTCACTCACCGGTTATCTGATGTGCCGTCATGTGGTCCCCGATCTCTCCGGCAGACGGTAGCCGCTCCTCCCCGGGCAGACCGGAGTCAGACCGACCCCAACGGACAAGACGCCCCTCCGCGTTCTCGGTGACCCGTGGGGACTCTCCTCCACCCCTGACAGCGGCCCTACCGCTCCAGGTGGTCGGGGAGTCGCTTCCCTCCTCCCCTCGTGGACGACGGCACTCTCGACCCCTCCGAAAATTATCAGCTAGCTAGAAAGATAGATAGTCAGACAGACTGACTTGTGGATAATCAGATAAACCGTTACATAGATGGAGAGATTAAAGGCTTTATGCAGGTTTGTTTACATTTAAATTTTTTACCATGGAAATTTGAATTCACAAACGTTGGTAAAAACGTACCTCAGTGGTAAAGACGCTGACTGTCACACCTGGAGTCGTGAATTTGAATCCAGGGCGTGCTGAGTGACTCCAGTCAGGTCTCCTTAGCAACCAAATTGTCCCGGTTGCTAGGGAGGGTAGAGTCACATGGGGTAACCTCCTCGTTGTCGCTATAATGTGACTCCAGTCAGGTCTCCTTAGCAACCAAATTGACCCGGTTGCTAGGGAGGGTAGAGTCACATGGGTTAACGTCCTCATGGTCACTATAATGTGACTAGTCAGGTCTCCTTAGCAACCAAATTGGCCCGGTTGCTAGGGAGGGTAGAGTCACATGGGGTAACCTCTTCGTGGTCGCATATACACTTCAGAACAACCATTTCTGGGCTTAAAAGAGACAAGAACCAAATCAAAGTGGAACATTGTATCTAAAAATGGTAACGATGCGGCCCCCTATGCACTACTTAAAGTCCGATGTGGCCCCTTTACCAAAATAGTTGCCCACCCATGCTCGAGGAGGAGTTAGTGTTCAAACTGTTGGTGCGACTGGTCCTTGTTAAGCCAACATGATAACAGATGATCGCTTGTTTTTTTTTGCTCTCCTCTGAGGGCATCACTGATTCCTCATTTGGTTTTGTTTGTTCCCTCTGTAGCCGCGCCACGTGTTCAGTCTGTTGAAGAAGTACGTGCGGGCGGAGCAGAAAGACCGACAGCACACGCTCAAACACTTTGAACACGTGCGAATGGTCGACCCCAAGAAAGCTGCTCAGATTCGGCCTCAGGTATGTTTTTGGCAACGTTATATTGTAAACGTGCCTGTGTAGACATCACGGCAGCTCACTAGGGACTGGAAATGAGCCGCTGATTGAAACCCGTTAAGAGATACTGAATGATCTGAGACTTTGGGATGTGAGTAGATTACAGGCTCAGTGACCCCCCCTGACCTTTGACCTCAGGTGTTGACCCATCTGCGTGTGATAGAGGAGCGGATGAATCAATCTCTCGGGCTGCTGTACAAGGTGCCTGGTGTCGCGGAAGACATTCAGGACCAAGTCGGTGAGTTTCTGATCGACATAAACGCTCGTCTGTATCTTCACAATAAACATATGCATGAAACTCACATCAGGTGACGCAGTAGCGACACTTCAAAGACCTTCAAAGTGCACCTCAGATATAAAATAAGGCAATTCCACCCTTTTAACTAGATCACATAAACGCATGATTCAAGTGTCCACTGATGCATATTCAATCTTCTTGCATAAGTAGAGATGTCTGACATCATCGAGTGCATCTCCCTCTTTTACTGCCGTTTATTTGTGCCGAGTGCGTCACGGTGCCATCTGTGATCCGCTCTCTTATGCGCTCTCTGGCTTCAGTCCTGCATTAGTCTTGTCTGGAATTTAATCTCTGATCAGCAGGTTGTTTTCCCTGTAATCCGCTCGAGTTGCCATCTCTCTCTTTCATTTGCCCACCACAGCGTTTCTCCTGTTTTCTGATCATGCCACCTATTTAGATCGGGCGGTAAATCTGGGTCATTCTGTGCCAAGGCCTTTTCGGTTGACTGAGAGTGATTTATTTAGGCTTGTTTTAGAAAGAGACGTTATTGCTATTTTATTACAAATATCCATCTTCAATAATCGGGAAAGGAAAAGTACAATATTATTATTGTTATCAAGTTTAGTTCTGATGTTAACAGTGTTGATGCATAACCTGCGGACACGGTTTTATATTATATTATATTATCTAAAATGTGAAAACGAGAGAGAACAAAGCTAAAATATTGCTTTTATGTCCCTATAATTGTCCGTGTTTTCTAATACAGCAAAAAGAAGAAATGCTGAGCCACAAAATAAAAACATTTAAAACGTTTACAAATGAAATAAAAGTTGTTGTTTTTATTAAATGTTTATTGGTTTTCAACAGTACATACAAATCTACACAAATGAAGACTAATGGAATAATTATTACACCAATTAGGACACATTGACGGAGTTAAATGACACAGATTAAAGTTAAAACAAACTTACACCATCTTACCCACCCACAACAGAGAGCACGAATATTAAATAAGTGTTTATTTAATTTTTATTTATTTATAACTTGTAACTTTTTAAAGATTTAATTTCAACTTCAAAGTATTTTTATTTGAACTTTAAATGTTTTTTTAATTTCAACTTTATTTTATCTTTGAACTAAAATTTTTACTTTAAAGTTTTTATTTTAACTTTGAAATAAAATTTTAATTTTGAAATAAAGTTTTTATTTTAACTTCAAAATAAAGTTTTTATTTTCACTTTAAAATGAAAGTTTTTGTTAAATCTGACCTTTGTTCTCTGTCTGTCAGAACTGTTGCAGCGCGAGCAGCAGGAAATGTCTGCTCAGTTGGCGAATCTTCAGAGTGATGTGCGTGTGAGTTACGGTAATGATGCCCTGATGCCCGACAGCACTGCCAGTCTCGACCTCTTACCCGCTGAAGACATGCAAGGATTCGGCTTCATCCACCCCGAGAGCTTCAACCAGCCCAACACACAGAACGAAGGTATAAACGCTTTATATTACTCGCGTTCGCCATATCAGTGAGTGCAGACGATGTTATACAGACGTAATGACTCCAAACAAACCGGTTTAGATCAGCAGACTCAAAGCAAAATATGATTTGATTCATTATGAAATTAACATGAGTCGATATATAAAGTGAACCTCTCGCTCTCTCTCGCGCTCTCTCTCTCTCTCTCTCCAGTTGAGCCTGTTGACGCTCGACCCGTTCCTGACCGAGGACTCCCGACACGACCCGGTACGATGTGATTTCATCATGTAACTGCATTTGCGTTCCTTCGTTTGGTCCCTGTCTTTATGTTTGTTTGTTTGTTTGTTTGTTTGTTTGTTCAGTATCTGGACTGAAGCCTGAAGATGTTCCTGAGCTGCGGATGGAGGCTGAAGTGAGACACAGTGAAGTTTACCATCAGAAACTGGTACAACAACACACACATATTAGTGATATATCGAATATGCACAATTTAAACAAGGATTTTAATGCACTATTTATTTTGCAATTAAGTTTCACGAAGAGCGCATCTGTAGACTCGTTTAACAAGACTGCACAATTGATTAAAATAACATGAAACAAGCTGATCATATGTGATTATTATAACAGTATAACCAGATGCAGACAAACACACACAACTTTCGGTGTCAAAATAAAAGTCCCCGGTGAAGTAAATAGGATAAAAATATTTAACTTTTATATAACACAAAGTAATTATAATTATAAAATATAATAATAATAATTCATTATTCTATTATAATAATAAACATTATTATGCACTGTTCAATTGGGTTCCAAAAAAAATCACAATAAGTGTTTTATTAAAAATACATGAAGGTAAATCATGCTTTTTATTAGGCTACTATGTATTATTGGTTTGAAATATCAATGAAAATGATCAAATCTCATTCTCGCTTGTTTATTTTGTGCAAAACTCTGAGAAAACATGCCTTCATAATTATAAATATATTTGTATTAATGCCTTTAACCCTCGTGTTGTGTTCTGGTTAATACACACAGTCACTGGACACACACACACACAAATACACACACACACACACACACACACACACATACACATAGACACACACAAACACAAATACACACAAATACACACACACACACACACACACACAT
The DNA here is from genome assembly GCA_032164185.1 of Moxostoma hubbsi. Taxonomy (NCBI): domain Eukaryota; kingdom Metazoa; phylum Chordata; class Actinopteri; order Cypriniformes; family Catostomidae; genus Moxostoma; species Moxostoma hubbsi. The sequence goes on from JAVLUX010000006.1 coordinate 54,820,349, forward strand.
AGACACAAATACACACACACACACACATACATACACAAACACACATACATACATACATACACACACACACAAACACATAGATACACACACACACACAAACACATAGATACACACAAACACATAGACACACATACATACACACACACAATAGAAACACAATACACACACACACACACATACACACAGACACACAGACACACATACACACAGACACACATACACACACACACACACACACAAACACATAGACACACACACACACACACACAAACACATAGACACACATACATACACACACACAATAGAAACACACAGACACACACACATACAAACACAATAGAAACACAATACACACACACAGTACAAACACAATATACACACACAAACACATATACACACATACACACACACACAATACAAACACACACAAACAAACACACACACACGCATACACACACAAACAAACACACACAATAAAAACACAATACACATATACACACACACAATACACACACAAACACATACACACACAAACACACACAATACATACACACACACAATACACACACAAACACGTAATTATATCATCAATAGGTTGAAAAATATTGAAATATTTACTGTAAGAACTGCTGGATTAGAAAGAAGTGTGCACCTGATTGACATGTAACTCGACCAATCACAGTGCACGTGTGTTACGTGAATCTGACACAACACCATAATAAACCTGCAGCACATAAACACAAATGAAACGTCTGAATATGAAACAGAAACACGCTGTGTCCGCTTTGACCTTGTCGCCATGTTACGAGGTGAGGTTGTCATGGCAACGGTGTCCTGAAGAGATGATAGCTGGTCTTGCTGTAAGCTCTCCTCAGGTGATGATGGCTGATGTATTTCTGCTCATGTAAGGTTTTCTTCGCGGAGGACGTCAGCTCCAATAAAGGAGCTATTATTGGCCTGATGGTCGGTGGCGTTGTCATAGCAACCATCATCATCATCACCCTGGTGATGCTGAGGAAGAAGCAGTACACGTCCATCCATCACGGGATCATTGAGGTCAGTGAGATCATATCTCTGATTTGGGTTTGAATTTGTTAATTTAACCCCCGCAGATTTGTATAGGTCAGATGGTTAAATGTCTCTCTCTCTCTCTCTCTCTCTCTCTCTGTTCAGGTGGATGCTGCGGTGACTCCAGAAGATCGTCATCTGTCAAAGATGCAACAGAACGGTTATGAAAATCCCACCTACAAGTTCTTTGAGCAGATGCAGAACTGATGGTGTCACCCTAAACTCTCCCTCCACCCCTCCTGATCACGTGACAGAGCAGACGACACCATCTGTAGCTCACAGCCATAAATATCACACCTGTTATTGGTCAACGTTAAACAGAAACCGACAGTCTTAATGAGATGAATGCTGTCAGTGTCACTTCAGACGATATAATGACAGTCACTTTCAATTCAAACTGAATGCAGATCAACATCAATGCACGATTCAAATTCAGTCCAGATTCAATTCACGAATCAAATTCAGTCCAGATTCAGTGCACGATTCAAATTCAGTCCAGATTCAGTGCACGATTCAAATTCAGTCCAGATTCAATTCAAATTCAGTCCGGATTCAATACACGATTCAAATTCAGTCCGGATTCAGTGCACGATTCAAATTCAGTCCGGATTCAGTGCACGATTCAAATTCAGTCCATATTCAATTCAAATTCAGTCCAGATTCAATACACGATTCAAATTCAGTCCAGATTCAGTGCACGATTCAAATTCAGTCCGGATTCAGTGCACGATTCAAATTCAGTCCGGATTCAGTGCACGATTCAAATTCAGTCCGGATTCAATACACGATTCAAATTCAGTCCAGATTCAATTCAAATTCAGTCCAGATTCAATTCAAATTCAGTCCAGATTCAATACACGATTCAAATTCAGTCCAGATTCAATTCAAATTCAGTCCAGATTCAATACACGATTCAAATTCAGTCCAGATTCAATACACGATTCAAATTCAGTCCAGATTCAATACACGATTCGGATTCAGTCCACATTCAATTCAAATTCAGTCCAGATTCAATACACGATTCAAATTCAGTCCAGATTCAATACACGATACAAATTCAGTCCACATTCAATTCAAATTCAGTCCAGATTCAATACACGATTCAAATTCAGTCCGGATTCAGTGCACGATTCAAATTCAGTCCAGATTCAATACACGATACAAATTCAGTCCACATTCAATTCAAATTCAGTCCGGATTCAGTGCACGATTCAAATTCAGTCCGGATTCAGTGCACGATTCAAATTCAGTCCGGATTCAATACACGATTCAAATTCAGTCCAGATTCAATTCAAATTCAGTCCAGATTCAATACACGATTCAAATTCAGTCCAGATTCAATTCAAATTCAGTCCAGATTCAATACACGATTCAAATTCAGTCCAGATTCAATTCAAATTCAGTCCAGATTCAATACACGATTCAAATTCAGTCCAGATTCAATACACGATTCAAATTCAGTCCAGATTCAATACACGATTCAAATTCAGTCCAGATTCAATACACGATACAAATTCAGTCCACATTCAATTCAAATTCAGTCCACATTCAATACACGATTCAAATTCAGTCCACATTCAATACACGATACAAATTCAGTCCACATTCAATTCAAATTCAGTCCAGATTCAATACACGATTCAAATTCAGTCCAGATTCAATACACGATACAAATTCAGTCCACATTCAATTCAAATTCAGTCCAGATTCAGTGCACGATTCAAATTCAGTCCAGATTCAGTGCACGATTCAAATTCAGTCCAGATTCAATGCATGATTCACGTTCTATTCATAATTGAATTCATATTCACTCCAGATTGAAAAGAGTGAAATCAGGTGGATGTCTCGAGCTTGTGGCTGAAATGTTTGTAAATGTGATGCTTAGTCTGTATTTCTCCAGTACAGTAACAGAACTGGATCATGTTTAAGACTGTTGAGTTACTGGTGTGTCTGCTGCGCTGTCCGTCTCACAATACTAAACCATTGAACACTGGGATATCTGACTTGTGAACGTCAGTGACTTCATCCTGTCAGACCCCCCCCCCTCCTCCTCCTCCTCCTCTTCATCACACTGACTGCAGCTGTGCTGTGATTGGTGACGCAGGTCATAGATGATAACATGGATCACAAATAATCATGGTAATTATAGTGGTGAAATTGATGTCTTTACGAATGAGATCTTGAAAATTATTTGTTTCTGGTTCGTTTTTCAAAAAAAAAAAAGAAAATAAATCAATGTAAAAATGAAGAAATTTGCCATTTTTAGTTATGTCAATATTGAAGTAATGCAAAAAATGAATAAGAGTAGTTGTAACTCTGTAGTGCATGATAGAAAAAAATTATGAAAAACATTGTTGCACAAAAAAATCAATGAAATTGGCGTTGCGCTTCGATATGATTTCATTCCGTGGTCCTCGAGTGGTTTTGATTCAGAACAGACCTGAGACTCATTTCTGAAGCACCAGTTGAGAAACACTCTTGCTTTTATTTCAATATCCTGTTTTATCTTTATGAAGCGAGGCTCCAGCTGGACGGCTGGTTAAGATTATCGGTGTACATTATTATCTTTAAGTTGAAATGATCTCATCCTGTGCATTTCAGAGATTTATTTACTTCTTTATAAACCGCTATTTAATTTCGATTTTTCATTGGGACTCGTGGTTGGATGTGTTTTTTTAAGCGGGGCGGGCGGGACGGGACGTTCTCTGTATGTTTCTCTCCAGTCAGTTTTGTGTTGTTGGATTGCTCCGTGTCAGCAGATGTAGAAATGTCTTTATCCTCTTCGTTTGTCTCATATTACACAGCGCTTGTGAAATCTCATCGCCCTGATTCTCTGATTTTAAAACCGCCGTTTCGATTCAGAGATAAAAGTGTGAATCAGGAATGTCCAGGTCAAATTGCATGCCAAAATCAAAACACACAGATAAGAAATATGTTTTTTTCCTTATTAAATATAAAATTAACCTCGTGTCTGGAACAAGATTTTTTTTTTTTTTACATTTTTTTTTTTTTTTTTTAATATATAATACAGTAATGAGAATTTGTGGAACAAACGTGCTGAATTGTCTTGAAAGTTATACCACAATTATTATATTGACAATAATTTGTCAATTTTCCTTCATCATTCACCCAGAAAGTCTTTACTGATCTGTTCTGAATGCATAATGCACCACTTCTGTCCTTTTTACTGTCATTCCCAACTCTTGTTGTCTTTTGACCTGTTTTACTTTTATACAAATGGATCATCAAAACACATGAATCCGGTCGCCAGACTTCAGTTTCAATAAAACCTCAGAAAGGTTCATAATCAATTATCATCCTGTCTAATGAATGTCTCAACAGACTCTCTTGCCGAATCACTGATGAATGTTTATCCTGGTTCATTATCGTTGGATTTAATTGTTCTGGTTGGGCTTTAGTGCTGTGGTTGGATCAGATATATTGACAGAAAGCTGCTTTATTTCAGTGGCATTTCATCATTCTTCTGTTTCTTTTGCTTTGACTGGAATATCAACTTCGCTTTCTACACTGTATTCCATAAATAAAGTTTTGAATGTACAAACTCCTTTTTTGTTTTTGTTTTATTATTACAGTGTGTCAGATAATGAGTTCATGGGCCCAGCGGTGAACAGGACTGTGACGTGTGTAAAATCTGTTTATAAATGTCTTTAAAATACTGTTGTTGAATCTCATCATGTCTTTTAATAGCCTTATATTTAAATGTATCAATCAATCACAACAATGCATCTAATGCAAAGCAGAAGAGAGGGATGTTAGCATGTTTTCTCCAAGCAGGGTTAGCAAGCCAATGTTGATACCGGATATGAACAAACTGTTTCCTGTTGCACACGCGGTTATCTTCCTGCAGGAGGCGCTCAGCGGCACAAGAAGCAGAATTCGTGTTAATGAAAACACATGTACGCTAGAAATATAATAATTTAACATACATTTATTCATACATTTAGCCAAAGGTGTGTATTTTAGGAGAATTTTGGTATTTCAAACTCGTATGTGTGTGTGAAAAACAATAGTGGCATTGTATTAAAAAATGGCATTTAAAGGATTAAAATCCTGAAAATTAATGGACATTTGGTAGTTTTGATCAGGACTGATGTTGGTGTCAGTGAAAGTGGAAATATGCCATTTTAATATGGCAGTTTTTGACTCGTAATTTTTTTTTTGTTCTCTAAGGACCTCCGAGTAACTTTTTTTAGTGGCGCAGAAGGGTTACGTGTAATAATTCTAAACATTCACAACCGACAAAAAAAACAGAAATCCACCTCAGACATCTCTACAAAATGGCTAAGCAAAAGTCTGGTTTATCTGGAGCGGCGCGGAGAAAAGTAAGTTACCACGTGACCAAGGTCACATGTTCATTGGAACGTTGAACAACCTATGGACAAATCTTAATTTTAAGTGTGACTATTGCGTGATTTCAGCAAGGTGTGACCATAGACTGTAAAAAAAGATGGACGACGCCCCTTCGCTCTTTTCCATCGGAGAGAACTGAAGCCGCCAGTGTCCCGATATGGCGCTGACATCTTGGAACTTGAGTCTGCGCACTTGCGTTTTCGGGACCAGTCATGCGCAGTAGTGAGCAGGAAGTAAAGCCGTGAAAACAAGGCCCCGCCCTCACTCTCGCAGAATCAATCGCAAGCACACGCCCCTGCACTTTTTTTTAAGTGGCCTCTGTCTGCTCCGTTCTGCGCCAAAATTCAATTTTGATGTCCGCTGATTGCAGTACCTCGTTAAAATAAGGTAAATACAACTACTAACCACATATTTAAAAAGTAACACATTAATATATCCTATACTGTAAAATACGAGTCCGTTGGTGCTTCAGTGACTACTTCGCTCAGAGAACCTGTCAATCACAGCTGTCAATCATGACGTAACAGCACCGTTTTTATAGCATCAAATAACTAACTAAAAACAAACTTATTTTAAAAACAAACACTTGAAATTACATCAGCGTGATAAAAACTACAGTAAATGACAGAAACTGTCTTTGGAAAAAAGATATGTGAAGTGTAATTTAATTGTTTAGTTGGTCTCACGTCCCGTTGAATAACATGGGGAGGCGGGGTTTATGACCTATACTAGGACCGGCCTCTGGGGGGCGATCGAGACGTTTTGGCTTCACTTTTGAGGGCTTGTGCGGCACGCTTGGGTGTGACATTGAATATGTATTTTTTTCATAATAATAATTTTAAAAAGTATTTTTTTTTTATTACCTTTAAAAAATCCGTTAAAAAAAGCGTTTTAAAGTATTGCCTAATTTCGTTCAGAATTACCATAAAATGTGGTTTGCGATTGGAGAATTTACACTTATGTAAAAATGTACATGTGTTATTAAATCGTTTGAATGCTCAATTTTCATTATTACTAGAATTTTGCACATTCTGCTCAATAATTTAGTAAAATAATGGTTCCAAATATAAATGTACAACAATCACGTATTGCACATTACATAAAGTGTGTAAATATCCGATTTAATTTCTTTAATTGTAATAATTTTTTCTCCTAATTAGTTTTTTTTTATAAACATATTAAACAGTATAAAATGTATACGTTCAATAAACGCTTAATGACACACAGCTTGAACAGAGTATAAAAACATTCTCTAATGCAAAGATTACAAAATTTAAGAAAATAAATAAATGTATTTTAATGAGGAAATACATAATAATATTAATAAATAGATAAATAAAAAGTAATAAAGTTAACTATATTTTAAGATCTTATTAATTACTCTCAGCGAATTTAAAAAGATGCCGGTAGTGACGTCATCGGTGACTGCGTTATACCAGAGAGTATTTAGCAGAGTCATGCCACTTAAATGAAAGGGACAGATTGGAACGGGCAGCGGATGTAGAAAGGAAGTCCCGCCTTACAGGTAAAAGAGCCAATCACCTTTTAGAAACAGACGTCGCCTGTCCGTTAACTCGAGAACATTACCTATACAGGCCCTGAAAATTTTGTTTTTAACGTAATCTAAGATCAAGACGCATAATTTAAGATACCAGTGTTTTACATTTCACTGTTGATTTTAAGTATGTTCTTTGATCGTAATTTTGACCAATCGTTTTGGAGACTGCGGTGTTTCCCCATTCAAGTAGATAGGAGCTGCACGTGAATCCCACTTGTTTCCACAGAGGAATAACCGTCCATCCTGCACGAGTGGACTGACTTGCTCAAACACACTTTGGTCTCAGTGTGATCTGGAAGTAGTTTGTCTCAGCAGCTCGAGTGTCAAACACAAGGTGACTGAACTCTATTATATTCTGTTTATTGCTCGCTAGAATGCATTGATGCCTCTTATATATGTAAATGTAACATTTTACGGTCATTTCAAACGCATGCGAATGTATTTTATAACACGTGTATTAATAACTGCTATTTATTACGTTTTTGCATGCAACACTGTTAATAACTCCATTTAAAGACCTTGACAGTTAATTAAATACACAGGCCATGTGATAGTGAGCTGTTTTAATATTGACACGCGTAGAAAATACCTCGGTATTTTAAGAAATATGCTATTATTATAAGTACCCAATAAATAACATGGCAAATGAACATCTCAGACATTCTGAACCATGAACCTGATTCCTTGAAATGCTACATACATTTTATTTTCATGGTATACAGTTGAAGTCAGAAATGTACATACACTTTAGTCATTAAAACGTATTATTTATCCACTCCACAGATGTCACATTAGCAAACTATGCTTTTGGCAATTTGTTTAGGACTTCTACTTTGTGCACGACACGAGTAATTTTTTTCCAGCAATTGTTTACAGACCGATTGTGTCACTTTTAATTGACTATATCACAATTCCAGTGGGTTACAATTCCAAGTTAACTGTGTCTTTAAGCAGCTTGGAAAATTCCAGAAAATTATGTCAAGCCTTTAGACAATTAGCCAATCAGCTTCTGATAGGAGGTGTACCTGTGGATGTATTTTAAACTCAGTGTCTCTTTGCTTGACATCATGGGAAAATCTAAATAAATCAGCCGAGACCTCAGAAAACTATTGTGGACCTCCACAAGTCTGGATCATCCTTGGGAGCAATTTCCAAACGCCTGAAGGTGCCACGTTCATCTGTACAAACAATAGTACACAAGTATAAACACCATGTGACCACACAGTCATCACACCGCTCAGGAAGGAGACGCCATCATGTGACCACACAGTCATCACACCGCTCAGGAAGGAGACGGCATCATGTGACCACACGGCCATCACACCTCTCAGGAAGGAGACGCCATCATGTGACCACACAGTCATCACACCGCTCAGGAAGGAGACGCCATCATGTGACCACACAGTCATCACACCGCTCAGGAAGGAGACGCCATCATGTGACCACACAGTCATCACACCGCTCAGGAAGGAGACGCCATCATGTGACCACACAGTCATCATACCGCTCAGGAAGGAGACGCCATCATGTGACCACACAGGCATCACGCCGCTCAGGAAGGAGACGCCATCATGTGACCACACGGCCATCACGCCGCTCAGGAAGGAGACGCCATCATGTGACCACACGGTCATCACGCCGCTCAGGAAGGAGACGCCATCATGTGACCACACGGTCATCACGCCGCTCAGGAAGGAGACGCCATCATGTGACCACACGGTCATCACGCCGCTCAGGAAGGAGACGCCATCATGTGACCACACGGTCATCACGCCGCTCAGGAAGGAGACGCCATCATGTGACCACACGGTCATCACACCGCTCAGGAAGGAGACGCCATCATGTGACCACACGGTCATCACACCGCTCAGGAAGGAGACGCCATCATGCATCATGTGACCACACGGTCATCACACCGCTCAGGAAGGAGACGCCATCATGTGACCACACGGTCATCATACCTCTCAGGAAGGAGACGCCATCATGTGACCACACACCCATCATACCGCTCAGGAAGGAGACGCCATCGTGTGACCACACAGTCATCATACCGCTCAGGAAGGAGACGCCATCATGTGACCACACAGTCATCATACCGCTCAGGAAGGAGACGCCATCATGTGACCACACAGTCATCATACCGCTCAGGAAGGAGACGCCATCATGTGACCACACAGTCATCATACCGCTCAGGAAGGAGACGCCATCATGTGACCACACAGTCATCATACCGCTCAGGAAGGAGACGCCATCATGTGACCACACAGTCATCACACCGCTCAGGAAGGAGACGCCATCATGTGACCACACGGTCATCACACCGCTCAGGAAGGAGACGCCATCATGCATCATGTGACCACACGGTCATCATACCGCTCAGGAAGGAGACGCCATCATGCATCATGTGACCACACAGTCATCATACCGCTCAGGAAGGAGACGCCATCATGTGACCACACAGTCATCATACCGCTCAGGAAGGAGACGCCATCATGTGACCACACAGTCATCATACCGCTCAGGAAGGAGACGCCATCATGTGACCACACAGTCATCATACCGCTCAGGAAGGAGACGCCATCATGTGACCACACAGTCATCATACCGCTCAGGAAGGAGACGCCATCATGTGACCACACAGTCATCACACCGCTCAGGAAGGAGACGCATTCTGTCTCCTAGAGATGAACGTAGTTTGTGTGAAAAGTGCAAATCAATCCCAGAACAACAGCAAAGGACCTTGTGAAGATGCTGGAGGAAACAGGTGGACGAGTATCTAGATCCACAGCAAAACGAGTCCTATATGGACATCACCTGAAAGGCTGCTCAGCAAGGAAGAAGCCGCTGCTCCAAAACCACCATAAACAAGCCAGAATACAGTTTGCAGGTGCACATGGGGACAAAGATCTCACTTTTGGGGAAATGTCCTCTGGTCTGATGAAACACATATTGAACTGTTTGGCCATAATGACCATCATTATGTTTGGAGGAAAAAGGGTGAAGAACAGCATCCGTGGAGCATAGGGGTGCTGCATCATGTTTTGGGGGGTGCAGCATCATGTTTTGGGGGTGCTGCATCATGTTTTGGGGGGTGCAGCATCATGTTTTGGGGGGTGCAGCATCATGTTTTGGGGTGGAGCATCATGTTTTGGGGGGTGGCAGCATCATGTTGTGGGGGTGCAGCATTGTTTTGGGGGGTGCAGCATCATGTTGTGGGGGTGCAGCATTGTTTTGGGGGGTGCAGCATCATGTTGTGGGGGTGCAGCATTGTTTTGGGGGGTGGCAGCATCATGTTGTGGGGTTGACAGCATCATGTTGTGGGGGTGCAGCATCATGTTGTGGGGGTGCTGCATCATGTTTTGGGGGGTGGCAGCATCATGTTGTGGGGGTGCAGCATTGTTTTGGGGGGTGCAGCATCATGTTGTGGGGGTGCAGCATTGTTTTGGGGGGTGGCAGCATCATGTTGTGGGGTTGACAGCATCATGTTGTGGGGGTGCAGCATCATGTTGTGGGGGTGCTGCATCATGTTTTGGGGGGTGGCAGCATCATGTTGTGGGGGTGCAGCATTGTTTTGGGGGGTGCAGCATCATGTTGTGGGGGGTGGCAGCATCATGTTGTGGGGGGTGGCAGTATCATGTTTTGGGGGGTGGCAGCATCATGTTGTGGGGGGTGCAGCATTGTTTTGGGGGGTGCAGCATCATGTTGTGGGGGGTGGCAGCATCATGTTTTGGGGGGTGGCAGCATCATGTTGTGGGGTTGACAGCATCATGTTGTGGGGGTGCAGCATCATGTTGTGGGGGTGCTGCATCATGTTTTGGGGGGTGCAGCATCATGTTGTGGGGGTGCAGCATTGTTTTGGGGGGTGCAGCATCATGTTGTGGGGGTGCAGCATTGTTTTGGGGGGTGGCAGCATCATGTTGTGGGGTTGACAGCATCATGTTGTGGGGGTGCAGCATCATGTTGTGGGGGTGCTGCATCATGTTTTGGGGGGTGGCAGCATCATGTTGTGGGGGTGCAGCATTGTTTTGGGGGGTGCAGCATCATGTTGTGGGGGGTGGCAGCATCATGTTGTGGGGGGTGGCAGTATCATGTTGTGGGGGTGCAGCATCATGTTGTGGGGGGTGGCAGCATCATGTTGTGGGGGGTGGCAGCATCATGTTGTGGGGGGTGGCAGTATCATGTTTTGGGGGGTGGCAGCATCATGTTGTGGGGGGTGGCAGCATCATGTTTTGGGGGGTGGCAGCATCATGTTGTGGGGGTGCAGCATTGTTTTGGGGGGTGGCAGCATCATGTTGTGGGGGGTGGCAGCATCATGTTTTGGGGGGTGCAGCATCATGTTGTGGGGGGTGGCAGCATCATGTTTTGGGGGGTGGCAGCATCATGTTTTGGGGGGTGCAGCATCATGTTGTGGGGGGTGCAGCATCATGTTGTGGGGGTGCAGCATCATGTTTTGGGGGGTGGCAGCATCATGTTGTGGGGGGTGGCAGCATCATGTTGTGGGGGGGGTGCAGCATCATGTTTTGGGGGTCCAGCATCATGTTGTGGGGGTGTTTGCTGCAGGAGGGACTGGTGCACTTCAGTAAATAGATGATGACATCATGAAGGAACATTATGTGGATATATTGAAGCAACATCTCAAGACATCAGACAGGAAGTTAAAGCTCGATCACAAATGGGTCGTCCAAATGGACAATGACCCCAAGTGTTCCTCCAAAGGTGTGGCACAAGGGCTTCAGGACCCAAAGTCAAGATATTGGAGCGGCATCACAAAGTCCTGACCTCAATCCCATAGAAATGGGCAGAACTGAAGAAGCGTGTGTGAGCGAGGAGTCCTACAAACCTGACTCAGTTACTCCAGTTCTGTCTGGAGGAATGGGACAAAATTCCAGCAACTTATTGAGACAAGCTTCTGGAAGGATCCAGAACATCCAGAACCCAAAACATTTGACCCAAGTTAAACAATTTAAAGGCAATGCGACCAAATACTAACAAAGTGCATGTACACTTCTGACTTCAACTGTATGTTATCGCTTATAAAAAAAAAAAAGTACCCAAAATTCCAAAACTAATATGGTACTGCCACTAAAGATACAGTTTTTTCTCATTTACGACCGTAATGTTTGATGTGGCTAAAATGAGTCAAATATGGCTTTAGTAAAGTCAACTGATTGACCGCCACAGAGTTGTGTATAAAATACTCTTGATATTTTCTTCTCTGTAGCATCATGGCTCTTCACCGGCTCTTCCAGCTGTCGTCTCTCATTCGTTCAGTGGTCACGGTCACTCTCCGCAGGAATATCGGACTGTCCGCTGTCGTCTTCAACCAGGCCAAAGATCTGGATCCCGTACAGAAACTCTTCCTGGACAAGATCCGAGAGTACAACACCAAGAGCAAGTCCGTAACCTTTCAAATGAAATATCATAGTCCAGTCTTGTTATTATCATTGGGCAGAACAGAAAATAAACAAAATGGCTGCTGATAATGTGTGTGAAATATTGTTTTTAAACAGTCGGGCAGGTTTAGTTGCTCTCGCAGTAATTCTGTGTTCTCTCTGATAGGTCAGCTGGCGGTGTGGTCGATGCTGGACCGGCCTATCAGAAGAACCTGACAGAGGAGATGTCCAAACTACAGCGGTTATATGGAGGTGGAGATCTGACCCAATTCCCACAGTTCAGATTCCCAGGTGAGTGTTTGTTATTAGAGTATAAAGACATGTTGGGCATTTTGACATGATGTCCGAGCGGTCAAGCTTTCGTAAACTTAAAGGGAAAATGAACACAAAAATGTAAATTCAGTCATTGTTTACTCACCCCGGTGTTGTTGTAACTCTATATGACTTAGTTTCTTTTTCTTCACACAAAGGGAGATATTGTGAATAAATGTTGTGCTCGTGATGTCATACAGTGGCAGTTTATGGTGACCACCTCTCCACGTTTAATTAATTATTCATGAGACTCATGATCGATAAGATTTGATGAGAAACTGAAATCTGATGTATTATTGGCCGTTGTTCTCCTGTGTGTGTGTTCATGATAGGACACGAGAGCAACAGTTCACACAGACCCCTCACGACATGGGGGCGTTCAAGACAAAACCCGTTTTGTTTATCTAAAAACAGTGATAGTGACAACAGAACACAACTGCACACAAAACAGAGAACAGAACTTACTAAACATGTCTGAAGAGTTTATAGTCCAAGAATTCATGCATTTCTATGCCCAGCCTTATTTTTTCAGTATTCGGAAATCAAACAGAAATATAGGAGGAGGCTACAGGACGCCACAGTCACATGTGTCCTAACCTGACAAGACACGTTATAAAAGGTTTATTATCTATGTTAATCAGAGATTTTGTCCTAACCAGCGAAGAGTGACGGGACATTCTATCATCGCTTGTTTTCTATTTTCGGCATTGCGTGAGTAACTCTGTCCACTGTGAACTGGCACCGGTCCAAAAACTCTATAAAATAAGGCTGGGCATAGAAATGCATCAATTCTTGGGACTAATGTCATTTCATTAAAGGACCGGTGCCAGTTTAGTGGACAGAGTTACCCACACAATGCCGAAAATAGAAAACAAGCGATGGACAGAATTGTTTGATTTCTGAATACTCAAAAAAATAAGGCTGGGCATAGAAATGCATACATTTTTGGACTACAAACTCTTCTCTCTTTGTGTTTAGAAAAAGAAAGTCAGTCATATAAGGTTATAACATCACAGGGGTGAGTAAACAATGACAGATTTTTGGGAGAACTAATCCTTAAAGTGCAAGTTGAAATCTTGTAATTGCAGTAGTCCCAACATGAGGTGAACACACCGTCTGTTCATAAGGAATTGATTGTCCTTTATTTATCTCTTTCTAATCGAAGCTTTACTCGTACAAATCTAAACACTGGTCAATGCTGAGATTTTAGCTCAATGTTTGTTTATTAAACACAAGAATATCTTTGACAAAGATGATTTTCGGGTGACTACACAATGTTCCTTGCAACTGAACTGAGAATAAATGTTGTTGTGTGTTTAACTGACGAGCTACACATTTCTCATGAGTTGTGTGTCTTCAACAGAACCCAAACTGGAGGAGCTGACGACCAAATGAACCGCAATCTCAGTCACTGTCCATTTGTCTTCTGAAGTCCTGAAGTAGATATTTAATAAAATACTTGGTTTTAAAATCCTTGCGTGTGGTGTTTACAAAGTGTGCACAAATGTTTTTGAAAGACTTCAAATTTATTAAAAAACATAATTCTGAAAATATACAGAGTCGAAAACAGACATGATCTTCAGTTCAAATGAAAAAGGCAAAGACATTTCTATCGATCACAGATTCTGTTGTGTTAAGGCCCAAGGTTACGCAGGTTGAATGTCTTCAGTGAGAAAAGACAAACCAATCCGATTGGCCACTAGGGGGCGCACGTGGTCATCTCACCCATGGCCAGCAGGGGGCGCACTAATCACATCAGTGTAATGTTAACATGAGCGCAAAACCGAATCAAACTCTCAAAACAGCCCATTTAGTTTTCTGTCAAAAGGCTTTTGGAGAATTATTGCAAAAGTGAAAATTCAAATTTTATTGTATTTCCATTCAGTTACAGTTGCCGTAGTGCTGAGAGTTAATTCGACGAAGTTCCTTTGGTTGTAGTGTTATCAGACATCCCGAATCTCATTCGGCATCACAGCATGAACGATTGAGTGTGTTTGAAATCCTGAGGCTGGAAAGAGAAACAAATTTAAGCCTTTTTTTAAAACCTTTAAATTTGTCAAACATTATTACATACTCCAGTCTTTAGTGACCCGGTACATATATCAGCTACAGATATTCTACACACGTCATTCTCAGGTACTTTCAGTCTAAATAGTCGCACAACTAACATAATGTCAGCAATACACCCAAATGACAAGTCAAATCACACTGTTCATGTGTTAAACCTGCTATAGTTTACTTCCACGTTGCTTCTTAGTCAAATATCAAATGTAAAAGAAAATCAATGGGATGTAGCATTTATTTGTATGAGAATAGTACTAATTTATCTAATGAAAAACAGAAATGTTTAACCTGTGATAGTGAAATTGTATCGATATTAAATAATTATAAAAATTTGATTTTTGTAAGCACAATTACATATATCTGGTCTTTAATGACCGTATACACTCTTGGTAACTTAACAGTTATTCAAAAAATTATTTTGTGCAATTTTGACTTTTGAGGTGTGGGCATAACTCCCAAAACATGGAAGAGGTCCCGAGGTATGCATTAAAGGGGATAAATAAGTTTGTTTTTTCTTTAACTCTCATAAGTGCAATGTGAAAAATGTTCACGCTCATGGCTAAAATAATACGTACAATTCTCAGCAGGGCTGGACTGGTAATCTGGAATTTTCCAAGTAGGCCGATTCACTTTGGCACCGAGTGGGCCGGTGGGTCGTCCATGAAATGGGCCGAATGTGCCACGACAAGCAAAAATGAGCTGCCACATTATGCAGAACGGTCTACAAAACAGCGGCGCGATATGCAGAAAAGGACAGCGAACACCCCCCGCTCAACCAGTTTTGCGCCAGTTGATATGAAAAAATTCACGGGCCGATTTCTCTTCCCAGTCCAGCCCTGATTCTCAATATATGTCATGATAAATTAGGAATGCACCAATACCACTTTTTCTCTTCCAGTGCGATTCTGATATCTGAAATCTCCGTATCAGCGGATCCCGATCCGAAATGGTTTCTATAATCGGTTTATAATGTCCATACATCACTGTGTGGAACTAATGGAGGTAAAAGAAACACAAACCTCGAACTACACGTTACTTCGACAGAAACGTATCGCCTATAAAGAAAATGTTATTGTGAACTAGTTTACTGGACAATCCACAGTTGAAGACAATTATTATCCCTCTGAAATATCAATTCTTTATCAAATATTTCCCACGTGATGTTTAACAGAGCAAGGGGATTTTAACACAGTATTTCTTATTATATTCTCATTAAGGTCAATATTATTAGCCCCCTTAAGAAATTATCTGTTTGATTTGGATACGGAAACCAACCACTGTTAACCAATGACTCGCCTAATTAACTTAATTAATCCCCCAAGCCTTTAAATTGCCCTTCAAACTGAGGATTAGCATCTTGCAAAACAACTAGTGAAGTCATATAAACGGTCATCATGGCAAAGACAAAAGAAACGAGTTTAGACTTGAGAAAAAGCAGTTAATGCTCACAAATCAGGAGGAGATACACGTTTATCAAAGCGTTTCAGGTGTCAAGAACTGCCGTGAGAAGTATCAAGACGTTTGAAGAGACCCACACAGTGACTGGCAAGACTGGCAGAGGCAGGAAGCGAAAAGACCCAAGAACAACTGGCAAGACACACTAGTGAATGATTTAGCCAAGTCTGGGATTGACGTATCAACGAAGAGTCCTGCACGGGAATGGACTGTGAGGTTGCTGAAGAAGAGACACCTCCAAGCTAGACTGAAGTTTGCCAAGGACAACTAGAGAAAAATTATGCATGCTGGAAACGTGTCGTTTGATCAGACTAAACTAGAGCTCTTTGGCCGTAGAGATGATGTTTGGAGAAGGAAGGGAGAGGCGCTCAACCCAAAGAACACCGTTCCCACCGTGAAACATGGCGGTGGGAGTATACCGCTGTGGGGATGCTTCAGTGCGTCTGGAACTGGGAATCTCATCAGGGTCGAAGGGATCATGAAAAAGGAAGACGATGAGAAGATTTTGAAAGACAACCTCAGGCAATCTGCAACACATCTTGGTTTGGGTCGACATTTCGTCTTCCAGCATGATAACGACCCAAAGCACACCTCACTTCTGGTGAAGAACTACCTCCAAACGAGGAAAGTGAACGCCCTTGACTGGCCTGCACAAAGCCCAGACTTGACTCCCTTAGAACATCTGCGGGCCACACTGAAGACTAGAGTCCATGCCAGGAGAACAACACATCTGGAGGAGCTTGAGAGGTTTGCTGAGGAGGAATGGGCTGCGGCGACTCAGGAGAAATGCCCAAAACTGGTTCAGAACTACAACAAACGACTGAAGGCTGTTATCAAGCAAAAGGGCCACACTATTGACCATTACCATCAGAAGGACTAATCATTATGTTTCTATTTGTATTATAAACACGTCAACTGTGTAGCAGCAACATTAACAGTAATTCCAGTCTTCTAAATGCATATCATAAGTGAACCAAACAATTGAGCATCTACATCCGAGATGTTGTTCGTGATACGAAAATATGCTCAAATGTGGCAATAGCCACGACCGCCTCACCAGCATGCGCGCGTTATGTATGTGTGTCAACAGAGCAGCGACGTTCACTAAAGCACACTGCGCATGCATACTGTATATTTACTTATTAACAAAGCTGTTGTATAAACTAGTCATAATGATTACTGTAATGGTGCTTTTATATCTTTAATATCGGATTTGGTCCGTCGAAAAACGTCTGTATCAGAGCCAATACCGATCCAGGTCTCAGATCAGTGCATCCTTAATTTAAATATGATGATTTAGATCAAATCACTGTGACTGGACGGGATAATTGTCTGCATTAGTGAGAATTGTGGGTGGAAATGTGCATATTTGTTATTGCGAATCATCAAACATGGAGTTTGGGGTGAAATATGACCCAGACATTTCGTTATAGGACATCATTAAGAAAGGAGTGATTAATGTTACTCACGTCCTGCGGGGTGTGACTGTATCCTGAATGTTGACTGAAAGAACAGAGCAAATCAAACATGAAGTACTGAAACTGAATGATTACATGATTAAATGTAAATGGTTATATATTGTACTCTTCATTCTTGTTTTTCTTGTCATTAGCAAGAAAAAGTGTGCTAGCGTATCTACTCTCACACACACATTCTCTGTAATTCCCTGTTAAATGTAAAGTCCCTATTGTTTATATTTTCTGTGCTGGTTTGTGCCCGTCACAACCCAGAATGCTTGGATTGTAAACGCTGCTGGTTTTGGACTCACTTGTCCTCAGTTCTGTTGAGGTTCTGGCTGCTAATGTGAGCCACACCGTGACACTGCGGGATCCAGAACGACCTGCAATCCCGGTAAGGTTACAGGTCAAAGGTTACAGTCGGTACCGAAAACACACCATGCGGCATGCAGAGTTACGACTGGCGAGGTAACGGCAATAACAGATGAGAGAAGTGGAGTACTGAACTAGTGACATGCAGGAACCAGGTCACGATTAAGAGCCGTATTAACAACATCTGCACACCAACAGTGACGGATATGAATGTGTTCTCTCGCAATCATTTCACTTATCAAACACACACACACACACACACACACACACACACACACACACACTCTCAGTGTACTAGTTCAGATAGTTTGTTAACTCACCTTCCTCTGTGACCTGTGTATGTTGAAACAAAAGGCAGAAAAGAAAACATGAAACATGGTCAAAATATCCTTAACAATTCACAATTCGTTCACAATTACAGCAACTTCAATATGCATTGTTTTTTTAGCAGTCTCGTTGCATCATTATTCACGTTAGCACATTGCTAACAGTTGCGCCTCAAATCGTGTCGCCTCAAATCGAGAAATCTCTTTGTAAACGTATGATCTCAGGTCAATCTGCAAGTCGCTGTTAGTGTGAACGGCCCCTTACAGAAATGGCTGCTGAACTTACGGCTGAAGTATCCCTGCCGGTGAGCATAAAACACTCCCAAAGCGCACAATAACATGATCAAGCACAGGACAACAACACCAGCGATCACCGCGGGAAGATTCATATCATCTGAGAGGAGAGAGAAGAAGTGTGCATAGAAATATCTGAATGATAGCACAAACGTACTTCAGCAAAACATTTGACAAAAAAAGATTGTTAGAAAGCACACCAACGCGGTTTACCGATCTGCATGTGTGTGGCCTCGCAGCTCTTCGGGGGTCCCACGTCGTTACTGGCCGCACAGTGATACTTACCCGTATCAGTCCTGCTGACCATCTGAAAGAACTGATCGGCACACAAAAGATAGAGGACTAGTTAAAGAATACTAGACAAACACACGCGACGCTCCTGACAACAATGCAGTTCTAAAAGGACGGCCAATTCATTATTGCTGCTTCATAAAATACGTAGTTTCGGCTAGATTCTAGGCAGCATCAGATTAAAGGGGCCATGACATGCCTTTTTTTATTTTATTTTTTTAAGTATGCTTTTGATGGAAAGCAGCGGCTTCGTTCGTGATGTCCTGCCATGAACACACACCTGTTTAATGTTTTCTGTACAGTAGACTCATGAACAGAGATGTTCACCAGTTCCAATGATTCATTCAAGTCTTTTTCTGTCACTCTAGGGTACTTTATTACCTCATTGAGCATTCTGCAGTGTTCCCTTTGAGTCATCTTGGCTGGACGGCCACTTCTAGAGAGAGTGCCTATAGTACTAAATCATCTCCATTTATAGACAGTTTGTCTCACTGTGGACAGATGAATATCTAACGGCCACTTCTAGTGAGAGTACCTATAGTACTAAATCATCTCCATTTATAGACAGTTTGTCTCACTGTGGACAGATGAATATCTAACGGCCACTTCTAGTGAGAGTACCTATAGTACTAAATCATCTCCATTTATAGACAGTTTGTCTCACTGTGGACAGATGAATATCTAACGGCCACTTCTAGTGAGAGTACCTATAGTACTAAATCATCTCCATTTATAGACAGTTTGTCTCACTGTGGACAGATGAATATCTAACGGCCACTTCTAGTGAGAGTACCTATAGTACTAAATCATCTCCATTTATAGACAGTTTGTCTCACTGTGGACAGATGAATATCTAACGGCCACTTCTAGTGAGAGTACCTATAGTACTAAATCACCTCCATTTATAGACCGTTTGTCTCACTGTGGACAGATGAATATCTAACGGCCACTTCTAGTGAGAGTACCTATAGTACTAAATCACCTCCATTTATAGACAGTTTGTCTCACTGTGGACAGATGAATATCTAACGGCCACTTCTAGTGAGAGTACCTATAGTACTAAATCATCTCCATTTATAGACAGTTTGTCTCACTGTGGACAGATGAATATCTAACGGCCACTTCTAGTGAGAGTACCTATAGTACTAAATCATCTCCATTTATAGACAGTTTGTCTCACTGTGGACAGATGAATATCTAACGGCCACTTCTAGTGAGAGTACCTATAGTACTAAATCATCTCCATTTATAGACAGTTTGTCTCACTGTGGACAGATGAACATCTAATGGCCACTTCTAGAGAGAGTACCTATAGTACTAAATCATCTCTATTTATAGACAGTTTGTCTCACTGTGGACAGATGAATATCTAACGGCCACTTCTAGAGAGAGTACCTATAGTACTAAATCATCTCCATTTATAGACAGTTTGTCTCACTGTGCACAGATGAATATCTAACGGCCACTTCTAGTGAGAGTACCTATAGTACTAAATCACCTCCATTTATAGACAGTTTGTCTCACTGTGGACAGATGAATATCTAACGGCCACTTCTAGTGAGAGTACCTATAGTACTAAATCACCTCCATTTATAGACAGTTTGTCTCACTGTGGACAGATGAATATCTAACGGCCACTTCTAGTGAGAGTACCTATAGTACTAAATCATCTCCATTTATAGACAGTTTGTCTAACTGTGGACAGATGAATATCTAACGGCCACTTCTAGTGAGAGTACCTATAGTACTAAATCATCTCCATTTATAGACAGTTTGTCTAACTGTGGACAGATGAATATCTAACGGCCACTTCTAGTGAGAGTACCTATAGTACTAAATCATCTCCATTTATAGACAGTTTGTCTAACTGTGGACATGAATATCTAACGGCCACTTCTAGTGAGAGTACCTATAGTACTAAATCATCTCCATTTATAGACAGTTTGTCTCACTGTGGACAGATGAATATCTAACGGCCACTTCTAGTGAGAGTACCTATAGTACTAAATCATCTCCATTTATAGACAGTTTGTCTAACTGTGGACATGAATATCTAACGGCCACTTCTAGTGAGAGTACCTATAGTACTAAATCATCTCCATTTATAGACAGTTTGTCTCACTGTGGACAGATGAATATCTAACGGCCACTTCTAGTGAGAGTACCTATAGTACTAAATCATCTCCATTTATAGACAGTTTGTCTAACTGTGGACAGATGAATATCTAACGGCCACTTCTAGTGAGAGTACCTATAGTACTAAATCATCTCCATTTATAGACAGTTTGTCTCACTGTGGACAGATGAATATCTAACGGCCACTTCTAGAGAGAGTACCTATAGTACTAAATCATCTCCATTTATAGACAGTTTGTCTAACTGTGGACAGATGAATATCTAACGGCCACTTCTAGTGAGGGTACCTATAGTACTAAATCACCTCCATTTATAGACAGTTTGTCTAACTGTGGACAGATGAATATCTAACGGCCACTTCTAGTGAGAGTACCTATAGTACTAAATCACCTCCATTTATAGACAGTTTGTCTCACTGTGGACAGATGAATATCTAACGGCCACTTCTAGTGAGGGTACCTATAGTACTAAATCACCTCCATTTATAGACAGTTTGTCTAACTGTGGACAGATGAATATCTAACGGCCACTTCTAGTGAGAGTACCTATAGTACTAAATCATCTCCATTTATAGACAGTTTGTCTCACTGTGGACTCATGTCATGCCCCTTTAAGCCTTTATAGTCCATGCTGGGATTTCATTGTGATGAAATCAGTAAAAGAAACTCATACAAGATGGAGGATGGGTCGAGAGAAATAAATATTGATAATGAATATACTTACATATGTTTAAATGTGGAAAATAAGTAATATTTTTTATTACCAATATTTGCCCAATATACTTTGCCCAATATTTGAGAGGAACATTCCAGGTTCAATGCAAGTTAAGCATGACAAATGTTAATTTCAATTCGTCCCTCCTTTTCTTTAAAAAAAAAAAAAATTATTTAAATTATTTGAGCAGTAAAGTTATTTAAATTGTCTAAAATTGGCTATAACTTCACAGAGCAAAGATTATTAAGTGATTTTATCACAGTAAAAATCACACTAGGGATGCACCGATTTATCGGCCAAACATCGGTACCGGTCGATATTCTCCTTGTCGACTGTTCCAT
>JAVLUX010000006.1:54850000-54855000 GCA_032164185.1 Moxostoma hubbsi
GCAAAGAATTTGTACGTTTTTGCACAGAAATGAAACAGAAAATATGTTTAAAAGTCTTTAAAATTACTGAGTTTATACCTTTAACTTCATGGAGGTTTTTATGTTATGCTGTACTTTGTACAATGTATACATGTCTACAAAACTTGCACACATTTAGCAGGATTTTGTTAATGACAAACATTTAAATTTAGCATAATTCTGCTGGCTGGGTCGTCTTCCAGGTCACGTTATAGTTCACAAACATCAGTCACCTCTGAATTGTCCATCAAAATAAACAAAGGACACGTCTTTATCTTTCTTCTTCCATTCGATGCGTGGATTATTCTCGATCTCCGTCTTAAACTCACAGGAGAGCTCGGCATCTGAGCAGGAGACAGAAAACAAGTCGCTGTACACTGGCATCAGATCTTGAGTGTTTTGAGCAGATGTTCTTCTGCGCTCACCTGAATATTCCTGCACTCGCACTCTGGGGTTTTGGCTGGTCACAGTGACGGGCGTCACAGAGACACCTGAAACACAAACAACAACAGTTCTGTGTAAATTAAATGACACTCGGCATGCATCTTGTTTTCTGGGGAGCATATCTATGTTCCCAGGGTCCTAAGTTCCCCATTTCAATATTCTGATAACACACATTAACCCTCATATTGTGTTCGGGTCAAATTTGACCCATTTCATGTTAAAATATTTCATGAATATCTATTTTTTAGAAGTCCTCGTGGTGGCGTAGTGACTCGCCACCACGAGGATGAATCTCAGTTGCCTCCGCGTCTCTGAGACCGTCAATCCGCGCATCTTATCACGTGACTTGTTGAGTGTGTTACCATGGAGACGTAGCGTGAGTGGAGGCTTCACGCTATTCTCCGCGGCATCCACGCACAACTCACCACACGCCCCACCGAGAGCGAGAACCACATTATAGTGACCACGAGGAGGTTACCCCATGTGACTCTACCCTCCCTAGCAACTGGGACAATTTTGTTACTCCATGTGACTCTACCCTCCCTAGCAACCAGGACAATTTTGTTACCCCATGTGACTCTACCCTCCCTAGCAACCGGCCCAATTTTGTTACTCCATGTAACTCTACCCTCCCTAGCAACCGGGCCAATTTTGTTACCCCATGTGACTCTACCTTCCCTAGCAACCGGGCCAATTTTGTTACCCCATGTGACTCTACCCTCCCTAGCAACCGGGCCAATTTGGTTACCCCATTTGACTCTACCCTCCCTAGCAACCGGGCCAATTTGGTTGCTAAGGAGACCTGACTGGAGTCACTCAGCACAGTATTGACACTGACTGTCACACCTGGAGTCATGAGTTTGAATCCAGGGTGTGCTGAGTGACTCCAGCCAGGTCTCCTTAGCAACCAAATTGGGCCGGTTGCTAGGGAGGGTAGAGTCACATGGGGTAACCTCCTCGTGGTCCCTATAATGTGGTTCTTGCTCTCGGTGGGGCGTGTGGTGAGTTGTGCGTTGATGCCTGAGACCGTCAATCCGCCGTTGAGAATAAACGCGAGTGTGTGAGGAAGCCTACACTAATAATGAGCTTCCACAAGCAAATATACATTGTGGAAATAAAAAGACTTGTGGCACGAAATATTACAAACTTCTCCGTTTTGTCCTATCGGCCACGCAAAAGTTTGAAAATTCATAAAGGCTGATAATATATCATGGTTGCACAACATGACGTGACGTAGATTTATATACTTTATTTATATTTATTCCCAAACATGACGTAGATTTCTATAATTGTATCCAACTGTATTTGCTGATTTGGAAAACGTCCCATAAATACTTACCAGTATAAACTGTTCAATCTTTCTATTTTATTGTATTTATTTATTTATTGGTGTAGTGTGAATGTTAACTAAAGTTTCCAGATGTTTAAAGTGAATTTATTAAAAGTAAAATAGTAATTCAAATAACGTTGTAAAGAAAATGCTTTATAAATGTAAAGAAAAAAAAAATTAGAAAATGCAATTATAATATATTTAATTCAGAGAATAATGCTTTCATATTGCTGACGTGTTACACTTTTCTCCAAGTATTTTCTGCTTATTTATTTATCAAAACTTTTTATAGAAAATGAAAAGAAGAAAAAGCATTGAAAGTGGTTGAGTAGAGGGATAACTGGGCACAAATATGTCTATGGTGGGGCAAACGTGGGGCAGGTTTCTTTCGGGAGTGAGAGTGGAGCGGAATATCTCATCTGGCCGTCGCAATAGCGGTCACAGCAGGCTGGAGGTCATAAACATTAAAGACCCCCAAGTAGACACACCCAGAAAGCGGAGACAGAATTCCTCTAAATTCGAAAATCATTGTTATGACCAAGTTTCCTGCTCTGAGAATGAGAGCATTGTATCAGACGCACCGAGACCTTTAAATGATACCAAACAGGAATGTTAAAATCCCCTGCATTCACAAAGAAACATTATACTTTCATACAGTTATCCCGTGGATTTGGACAGGGAGGAACTGTCCAGTTATTCACTTTGTACCCTGTTGCAATGGAACCAGGAGCGAGCGAGGACATAGACCTGTTTCATCGGCTGTCCTGAAGGCCAAAGTCAAAGCCATGAATATGATGAGGGCATATACAGGTAGCCAGTGGAGTGAGATCAAATAGGGGGGTGACATTGGCCCGCTTTCATTGGTTGAAGACCGGACGCCCTGCTGCATTCGGGACCAACTGCAGTGGCTTAACCTCTGCCATTAGGGAGGCTGGCCAACAGGGCATTGCAGTAGTCCAATCTTGAGATGAACAGAGCTTGGACCAGGCGCAGAATAGATTTCGTGGACTGTAGGCCCAAAAAAAAGCGCTTTTTTTCATTATATCAATGCTTTACTCAACTGCCACAATACTTTAAAGCATTTTGATTATGTGAAGAATATTTATTATGTTAACAATAATTTTAATATTTAATTATTGTTATTTAAGGGTATGCATCAAAAATATTTATGTATGCAATTAATAGCGATTAATTAATTGGCATATCCTGCAATTAATTCCATTTAAAATTGTTGATTGACAATAATCGATTGACAGCCTGTGGCAGGGCGGAGGGCGGGTCGTGACGATACACACCTGGTCCCGTATCAGGCTAATCAAGCCTCCGAGAGGGATAAAGGCTGATGGCAGACGGTGGTGCGAGAAAGAGAGATAATTTACGGACATGTCCGTCATGTGTGTGTTTTGTCTTTTAAGTTTATCATTAAAATATTATTTATATGGTCAAGCCGGTTCTCGCCGCCTCCTGTGTTGTGTTTATCAAAAAGCCTGGAATTCCTTTTCTACACCCGTCGCATTGGGCGTTCCAGTTTCTCCCACTCATTTTAAACCAAGTGCTCCGGCTCAGAGCAACAGTCTCTGGTGTTAGTCATGTGTTAGTCTGGATGGAGTGGTCACTCACCATCAGTTGGCTCACGCTGAAGGAATGTTGTTTTTCATCTGTATCTTTAATATTTCAGAGTTGAAATGTGCACTGCCTCCCCTTTGACTTTTGTGTGTTCCCCATATAATGCATTTGGACTACTTTCATTACACATTTATGTGCTTTTTTAGGAGCTTGACCTTAGTGCTTCAACCCGAGTGCAACGGCATCTGCCTCTTTAAATGTATGGAAAAGAGCAGCGTGAACATTCTGCTAATCACCTCCTTTTGCGTTCCACAAGCGAAAGTCATCCAGGTTTGGAACTACATGAGCGTAACTGGTGGCAGAATTATTGTGGTGTCAGACCTGCGACAAAGACGTTTCACTCTGTATCTTATCACATATAGCGAGCGTGACCTCGACCGCCTCCTGAAAGCGGTGGAGATTCGGGCTTTGAGGAAAAGATGGAAAGCTTGAGGGAAAGAGTCATTGTGTGTGTCGAGGACTGACGGCTTTCATGACGGTGTCCAGTGTGATAGACGACGCTTGCAGGAACTGACAAAGTGAGATAAGGAGGAACCTGACGTCCTCACAACACATCAACACACGTCCCTGTGTGAACCGCACACACATACACACACACACACACACACACACACACACGCACACACCTGTCACAATACGACACTTGAAAACTTGAGTCAGCATATACACACTCATGTTTCTCTTACAAACACTCGCCAACCCCAATGACAATGGAGAAACATTTCGGACACCAACAGTTTGACCAATTATTGATCAAATTAAAGCCATTGGCATATTAATGTCAATTTGCCTCAAAACGCCAAAACTGTTTCAGGGACTAAAAATTACATGTTTTTCATTTCGGTTCGTTCGGAGCAGAAACTGTATTTTTCTGTTCTGGTTCTGGTGGTCTGGATTGTGATTGGCCCATCCTGAACAGCGCTGCCAAAAGTAACAGGTGTCATGTGACAGCGCCGTCTATGAGCTGCTTCAGCAGTGGTCTGTCGTCGTGTTTTTCCGAAATACATTTATTAAAGATTTTCTATAATTCAAGTACTTTTGAATCACCTCTTGATAAAAATTGCTATTTTCAAGGGGTTTCCAGGACTTCAATGTAAAAAAGCCAAATTCAAGCACTTTAAGCACCTTGTACCTGTATAAACGCCATGAATGGTGCGTTTGTGCGTCATTCAGATGAACTTTGAGCGTCACCGAGCCGCACCGCGGATGTCAACCAGAGCAGCTCCTGTCTGGAGGTCAGAAGAGGCTGGCTCCAAACTCCCGCCAAAATATAAACAAACAAAAACATTGATAGTGAACGCAAAGCGCTCCGGTTTCACTTTAATTTAAAGATCATTTAATGGTGACACACAGACACACACATACTTTATTTAAGAGGAGTGATACAATTATGAAATCTCGAGCGTTTCGTGACAAATACGGCTCGTTGGTTTAATCAGAGCATTAAAATGACGTGTGAAAGTGAAGAAATTTGGACAGAAGTATTTTCTATTGTTTAATAAATATCATATAAATCTAAATATATTTTGTATAATTTTTTTTTTTAGAATAATGAATAAATAAAAAAAAAATCAATGAGTTT
>JAVLUX010000006.1:54857500-54897500 GCA_032164185.1 Moxostoma hubbsi
GTATGTGAGAGTGTGAATGTGTTTGTATGAGTGTGTGTGCGTGTGTGTGTTTGTGAGAGTGTGAATGTGTTTGAATGCGTGTGTGTGTTCGAATGTGTGTGTGTGTTTGTGTATGTGAGAGTGTGTGTGTTAAAAATGTGTTATGTAAACAAACTGGCATTTAAAGGGTTAAAATCCTGAAAATGAACGGATATTTGGTAGTTATGATCAGGACTGATGGTTTAAAAATTAACTAATTGAAAGTGGAAAATAATATTAATATATAATATTATTATGGCAGTTTATTATGGCATCTCTGAGTAACTTTTTTATATTGACGCAAAAGCGTTAATTACAGTTGATTTACAATCTACCTCATTAATTCAGTAATATTTAATATAATTAATGCTATTTAAATCTAACCATTTAAAATTAATAAAAGGTGCTGTACGTTATGTTATTTTAATGAAATGACAAGCAGAAAATGTCCAAATTAACTGAAGTATATAAATTAAATTGAAACAATGAAAAGTTTGAGAACACGATTTTAATACAAGTCCTTACAAGTAGTTTGAGCACTTTTTTAGTTCAATATAAGTATAAGTATAGCACATTATATATGATACCTGCACGCACCCACACAGCACTGATAGAAGTCTAATCTTATTCTCTAAATGAGATAATGAGACTTTAAGAAGAGCAGATGGAACAAAGGACTTACTCTGTATTAATATCAGTACAGCAACAGACACGAACATGTTCTCCACACACCCGCAGATCTCTCCAGAGGAATCCAAGTAAGAAGTAAATAAACACAACATGTTTTACGGTTGGAGATCCTCGATTGTGCCCGACGGTGCTGCGCGTGAGCTCACTTGCGACTGGCGGATGTGTAGAGGGCGGGAACAGCACTAGTTAATTACCCACACTCATTACTATGTAAACCATTCAAACAAAAGAGCATTTATAGTGAGTTTAATATTTAATGAGTGTTCCAAAGTCTGTTGGACAAAGCAGGAGAAAACTGACACAACATTTCAGTAGTATTTTCGATTAAAACAAAATAACTATAAAACAAATCGTTCCGGCTCTGAAATCTAATTGGTTGAGCCGCACACCTATGACCTTTTCACATCAGTTAAAGATCAATGCGCCAACGGCATACGGTTACGCAAATTAACTACATTAATTGGCGGGAGAATGGTTTATTGTAATTAATATTCTAACATTTAATTATTTGTAATAAATCATTAGTAAAAAATAAAAAAGGTGGGTGGATAATCCACGTTCGAATGTGTTTTAAAATGGACGATATAAGCACAAGTTTTGACGTTTCTTGGCGACCGATAAGACCCTACACTTTTGCAAAAGGCCAATGGTTGTGGAATAGTTAGTTCAAGTTGCTATTGGTAATAAATGTAGCTAGGTGCCTTTTATGATATTGTTGTTGCTGCCATTTTATAAACGCAATTAGCCGCCTCATTGGTAAAATCGATACCAATCGACTCGCTGCATCGATTTTAAAGACTATCACAAAATGTATGTCAACTATTGGATCAAAACATTTATGGTGAATCGTTATTATCTTTACCAAAGGCATATTCAATAGATGTTGAGCTGAACCCCCCAAATAAGATGTGCTCGTCCATAGACATTCAGTCTAATGTTCAGTTTAAGCACCACCTTCATTATTTCATTGAATATCTCGGCCTCTGAGTGGACTACAAGCTCAATCTAGGGGTCATTAGAAAGCTGAGATCCTCCCCTTTGCGAAGCAACTTAATGGCTTAATGGCTCGTTTTTAAGAAAACTTTCTAAGGTAAAAGCAGATATAAAGTGTTTTGCTACTTTTGCAGCAGTTATCGGCACAAAAAAGAGACGTTTGTGTTTGATGATTTAAAGGAATCATATTTCAATTTGTGATTCTTTTGAAAATCTTTTGAACTCTGGTATTAGGGTTTAAATACTGTAAACATTCACATTCCTAAAAGAGTGAGAGCTTTCGTTTGATATATGACTTGTCCATTTAAGTGCTATGTGAATGACTTCTATTTTGTATATAAATATTTCTCCCACATTACCTCTAGGGGGTGCTAATTTTTAACGTGAATAATTTTAGCCCTTATTTTGTTTTGTTTTTTAAGTAACACAACAGAAGTGATGTTTATCGCTGAAAATGTCATAGTCAAAGCTTTCAAATGATACCTCACATGCCTGACATATATATACAGAGACTTCAATGTTTAAAACGTAAACATTTTTCGTGATATAGCACCCCCTTTCCGTAGAGTTTAAGGGGTAAAATTGACTTTTTTAGGGCGGGGTACTGTTCTAGGCGGATTAAATTCTAGCTATTTGTAAAATTGTATATAACTTTACACAGATGCGGTTATTAAGTGATTTAATGTCAGAAAAATCATGTTAACACACATATTGTTTATGTCTTGTGTCTATACTTTTGAAACAGTATTTTAATGTTTACAAATTAAACCCCATTGACTTGCATTGGAACTGACTCACTGGAACACACATTTGTGCTTTATTTAAAGAAAAGGAAATATAGCCTCTAATTGTAAATAGTCTATATTTTTTGCTTTTCTTCTGGTGAATCTTCTGGTCATGTATGCTAAGTGTTAGTCTTGATAGATTTGTCATATGTTGATGCTTCTACAAATATATATGGTATTTACATGGTACCTCAATAAGTCCATAGTATTACAACAGTACATGTCCAAAAAAACTATTAAAATTTTTTTGTCAAGAAATCAGTAAAAAAAAAAAAATAACATTATATAAGATTATATTATATAAGAAGGCTAATATATATATACACGTAACAGAACTGTAATGGAATTCCAGTGTTTGTTTTGGAGAGCACAGCTGATCACTGTAACATCTGGACTTCACAACATTCCTATAACAACATGTTTGTCGTTCACAAAACACAAGCATCTTTATTCAAACATCTCTGTTGGTGAGAGTTCAAGCAAAGAGTTTGTGCATTTGTCTTTAAGGGTCTGGGTGTGTCACACACACACACACACTCTCACACACACACATGGGTTGTCAGGCAGATCTGAGACAACAGCTGCTCTGCAGTTTTTTGCCCCGTGGGGCTGTAAAGTATCATATCACCTCCATCATATACGACGAGTCCATTATTGCGGCTGCAGGGCCAGAAATCAACACAGCAACACAACACGTGTGACTGAATGTTTACATTAAATACACATCTCACACTGAGATTGGCCTGCTATGAAAAGTTCTGCCTTGCTGCCTGCAATCAGGTGTTAAATTGAGTCCTGTGGCATTTAAACACACACTGTGCACCTGTCTGCATGCGACAGACGCCGCAGCTGCCGCAATCCTGACAGTCACAGTCACATTCACAACAGAGTCTTTGTCTTCGCCCTGGCAAACTGCTGATCACTTACTTTACTCGCACACGTTGAGCTCAGACCTGCTTAAACAAGCTAACACACGCAGAAGACGCGGAGGGTTTAAACTCCATCAGATGTATAAACATGCTCTCACCAGATATTTGTACTTGAACTTCATGTGATCAGACTGTTGCACAAATGTAGTTAAAACATACTAAATCAGAATTCACCATATTGTCCTTCTTAACACACGTTGTCTTATAAGTGTACAATATTCCCAAATGTATTAACTTGTTTAAACAACATTCCTTTTAGACTGACCTCATCAAGGCCACACAATCTACTGGAAAATGTTTCGCAAAAGCCAAACAGCGACTTAGTGTTTCAGTCAAATCACATTCAGCTCCATTCTGCTATGATACGCCCACTTTTCAAGTCCCGCCCTACATTGTTATCTCATTAAATATCCAGTTTCACTCAAAAGCATCAATTTACAAACCGTAAGGCCTAGAGACTTGAAACTTTGGGTAATGGTAGTCCTCCAGCTTGCTATCGCATGGAATCGGCCCGATCGGCCCATAGGTGGCGCTATAGTGAATAAAACAACACATATTTACATTTTGGGCCATAACTC
Organism: Moxostoma hubbsi; assembly: GCA_032164185.1. NCBI lineage: Eukaryota > Metazoa > Chordata > Actinopteri > Cypriniformes > Catostomidae > Moxostoma > Moxostoma hubbsi. Next base: position 54,861,494 of record JAVLUX010000006.1, read on the forward strand.
TTGAATCCTTTGGGATACCATCACATTTTTGCTCCGCCCTTTTGTTTCCCCGCTATTTTGGATTGTTTGAATTTTAAAATGAACTCGTCCTAGGTATGCCAAAACGTACATAGTGGGCGTGGCCACTTTTAATAAAACGGTTATAACTAATGAACGGAATTAGATATTATCACCAAATCTGGTGCACTTATGTATGGGGTCATTTTGAGGACACACAAAGAAATTGGCCTCTTGGTGGTGCTATAATAATTACAAATCTAAAAATGGCTCAAACTATGGAACCGTTAGTCCGATCAACTTTAAAATTTGCATGCAGTGTCTTTGTCCAAGGTGCCATCAAGGTCTATGTGGACAGTCGCATATCTTGAAAAACATGGCCGCCATCGACCAATCAAATTTGAGCAGCTATTAGATAGGGTTAGAAAAGGCAAATCGGAAGTAAACTTGGTCGGCGTCCCAATTCGCATACTATCCGTCCTAAATAGTATTCGAAAATAGAATTAGTACGTCCCAAATCGTAGTATGTTGAAATGAGTGTTCCAAAGATACCCGGATGGTCTACTATTTCCGGTCAGAATCCGAAGTGCAGATCGATGCACACTCTAACGGCTAATATTGCCCACAACCCATTGCGTGCGGGAGGGAGGAGCTTTGAGATGATGCAAACATGGCGGCCGGATGCGGCAGCGGAGATGCGCCCTCAGTTTTTAAGTGTAAGAACTTAAACGTTTAGCGCTAATTAAAGTTATATTTTATTGTCTCATAATATTAATGGATTTGTGTTGTGCAAAAAAAGTACCGTGTTTATCTTGTAGGGTCCGATGAAGACACTGAGCGCCTCATTAACTGGCGCATTGCCAACGACGCCCTTTTCACAGGGAAGAGAAACGCGGCTATCAAAGAACACAAATTGTGGAAAAATAGATGAAGAAAAAAAGGTGGGAAAAGTAAAGAAAATACGCATGTGCAATAACAATAGTGATGCCTTGCCTTTGTGACGCACCACTAATTAACACATATTTACGGTGGCCGGGAAGTGCAAAGCAACATTACAAAGATTAAAACACTTTTACAAAGCTCGAGACAAATTTACATTTTGGAAAACATTTTTACCTACCATAAAACACAATTACATGGGCAAAACACTTTTACCAAGGACAAAACAAATTAACATTTTAGAAAACAAATTAACAAGACGCAAAACACTTTTACCAGTCCCGAAACAAATTTACAAACGATAGATTCCTCACGGAAAGGGAATGTACCACATACCGGAAGTGACGAGATGAAAGCGGGTGATAGGTGTTGTTGGTGAGCGCGGTCAATTCGTGTTGTCAATGTGGAGTATATGGCGTGAATTTAGTTTATGGTGACCGAACATGGACTGCGGCCGAGGGATGTTTTGCCCGTTTTGTGGCAAACACATGAACAGCTTAACGCGGATTTGCTTTACGTGTGGTCGGTGTTTGGAGTTTTTAAAGGACGCGGACCAGACGGAAACACCAGACATACTGCATAATTGCGTTCAATATTTTAACGAGGGCCACTCGTACGCTGTAATCGTAGACATGATGTCAAGTCTACACGGTGTAAAAATCAGCTTGAGGACTCTTAAAAGTAAACTGAACGAAGCGGGGATGTACCGCAGAAAGGATTATTCCTCTCCAAACGCCGTGAGTAACGCCATCAGATCTGAACTTCGTGGACCTGGACAACTATTTGGCTACCGCACGATGTGGCAGGTACTTAAACAAAAGTACAATCTTCGAGTGAAGAGAGATGATGTGATGAATTTCCTCCGGGAGCTTAATCCCCGAGGGTGTGAGAGCAGAGCTCGCAGAAGGTTTACAAGAAGAACCTATCACTCAACGGGACCTAACTATATGTGGCATGCAGATGGTTATGACAAACTTAAGCCATTCGGTTTGGATGCATAGATGGATTTTCACGTAAAGTATTGTGGCTTGAATGTGGACCAACAAATAATAACCCAACAGTGATTGCTCACCATTTCATGTCATGTGTGCGAAACCTCGGTGTCATCCCCATGAGACTGAGGACTGATTGCGGCACTGAGAACGGCATAATGGCTGCAATTCAATGTACCTACCCTACGCCACCATCACAGTGACTACTACTCTGGAGCGTCCAGCCACATGTACGGCTCATCTATAAATAACCAGCGTATTGAGTCGTGGTGGTCTATATTTAGAAAGGGAAGGTGAGTCGTCTTCATATAGGGTCATTGCATCTTTGGTCAATGATGCCAAAAAGAAAATCGAATGACCAAAAGATTCACAGACCATAAATTTCATTACAACTAACCTTTGATTTTATTATTCAAACATGTGTGTGTATATACTTGAATGTATAACTAAACATTTTTATCCATTTCTATAGGTCTCAGTTCTGGATGGAGTTATTTGCAGACCTTAGAGATGCTGGATACTTCAACGGGAGTCATGAGCATCAGTGCCTATTGAGATATTGCTTTGGTGATGTTATTCAGAAGGACTTGGATGAGTGTGTGAGACTGTGGAACAGTCACAGGATTCGCCCTTCCAGAACAGCAGCATGTCCAGGAGGAGTGCCCAATGAACTCTACTACTTACCACACAGGTGATACATTGATGATAAACAGATCAAAGTATTAATATAATGTTTTAATTTAAATGAAAATAAATGCAATTATGTTTTCTATTTAACATAGGTTTGGCTCCAGAGACTGCGGATTTCAAATGGAACAGGCTGAACTGGATGCCCTTCCTGAGGCCAGCCTGTCAATGACTCCTTGTGGGGACCCAAACATGCAGGAGTACTTGGACTTTGCAATGGAACACAATCAGTTACAGAAGCCAGAGAACTGGGAGTCTGCATCAGAACTGTATATGAAACTAAAAGAAATGGCTCAGCTATGAAATGAACAAAAAGTTTTTTTTTTTGTAGTGGTGAAACACTGCTGCCTGTCTGAACACAATATTTATGAATCTGTCACCCAAAGCTTAATTGTTTTTAAGTGTGAAGTAAATGAATCAAAAATAGTAATGAGTATTTATTACACTTTGTAGTATAGAAAACAAAAGTTTTTGTTTCTTTATCTAAAACAGTAATTCACAAAGGGATCCCAAAACCTTTTCAAAATGTTAACTGAGAAAAGAACATGCTCACATACTGTAACATTATAAAAACAACTGCAACTGCACTTTAAAGTGCACCTTTAACAACAACTTTTTCAGAGTCTTAACTCTAGGGGTCATCCATCATATAGCTTAGAAACAGCTGAATCCTGGACTATTTTGAATTCCAAAGTCCATTTGTGACTTAAACAAAGTGTATGAGTCTAGGAGTGGTAATCTTAAGGAGTTTGAACATGTATTTGCCATTGGGAACACAGAGTCATCCAGGAACTCTATTTGTGGCAGTGGTTCCAAGCCAGATGGGGGAAGTGAAGACAGCCCAGTAGCAAACATCAAAACATCTTCCACAGACACAGCAGCCTGGCCTTCTGCAAAGAAAAAACAATTCAGATACATCATTGCCATGTGTTTTCTTAACTAGTTATACAAAACAAATGAACTAACAAACCTTCACAATCAAGGAGATAGTCTGCCCAGTAGGCCATGGTTTGACTTTCTTTGAGTCTTCGATTACTCCCCGAAGGACTGAGGTCAGGTTTGAAGAGTCTTTCAAGTTCAAAAGCAGTGAGTCGCCTTTCAGAGTGGTACAGGACAGGGGCCAGCAAAGTAGGGTGTTGCTGTAGTGCAGTCAAAAACTCCAGGGTTGAAAGACCGTCTCTGAATCTACAGAGTGAACACAAACATTGTTTCACTCCTGTGTAGTGACAATTGAATTTAAATGATCTAAAGAAAACTATTAAATATTATCTTCTCTACAATTACTATCCACCTTAATGAACATACATTTGGGGGAAAAATTATTGTGTTGAAAATTGATTTAAGAAACCCTATTTTTGCGTTGCACATTAAATGTTATTTGTTACAAACCAAGTATAACACATAGAAACAAAAGACTGGAATGACACAGACGGCTGGGTGGCTTGAGCATACGATGCCTTCATAAAGTCTACACACCCCATGCACTTTTTCAAAACTTGGTTGCGTTATATATTCAATTTAAAATAGTAATATTAATCTGTTTCCTCATCAGTCTACACACAATAAATCATAATGACAAGGCAAAAACAGGTTTTTAGAAATTGTAGCAAATTTTATAAAAATTAAAAACTAAAATATCACATTCACACAAGTTAAATGAACCATTTTCTCAGTACGCTGTTTAAGCACCTTTGGAAGTAATTCCAGCCTGGATTCCTCGTGTATGAAGCTACAGGCTTTACACACCCATCAGCATCACCACACTCTTTATATCTGATTTTATATTATATAATATAACCTATATAACCCTTTACACACCCATCAGCATCACCACACTCTTTATATCTGATTTTATATTATATAATATAACCTATATAACCCTTTACACACCCATCAGCATCACCACACTCTTTATATCTGATTTTATATTATATAATATAACCTATATAACCCTTTACACACCCATCAGCATCACCACACTCTTTATATCTGATTTTATATTATATAATATAACCTATATAACCCTTTACACACCCATCAGCATCACCACACTCTTTATATCTGATTTTATATTATATAATATAACCTATATAACCCTTTACACACCCATCAGCATCACCACACTCTTTATATCTGATTTTATATTATATAATATAACCTATATAACCCTTTACACACCCATCAGCATCACCACACTCTTTATATCTGATTTTATATTATATAATATAACCTATATAACCCTTTACACACCCATCAGCATCACCACACTCTTTATATCTGATTTTATATTATATAATATAACCTATATAACCCTTTACACACCCATCAGCATCACCACACTCTTTATATCTGATTTTCAGGGACACTCACAAGAGATACTAAAACATCTCTGCATGTCATGATCTCTATGAGAACTGAGGTCAGAAATAGATTCAGATCACTTTAAGGAGTAACTGGACTGATTTTCCTCTATGGAAGAGTTAGTCAGGAGGAGAACCCTGAGATCTAATTTCTGTTTTTGCTTTGTCATTATGATGTATTGTGTGTAGATTGATGAGGAAAAGGATTAATATACATTTTAAATTGAATCTATAAGTGTGAAGACTTAATGAAGGCACTGTAGTTTGACACAGAATGAAGCAACATCACATATCAGTTGAAATACACTAAGGTACAAATTCTGTCACAGTGACAAATTGATAACAGATATACATGCCTGCATAAAACAAAGATGGGGACCATGAGGCATTTCTAAAAAATCTTACATAAACACATAAAAAAAGAAGAAAATCTCATCACCACAAATATCATCTTACCTGTCAATTACAGATGAGTTGCGGTCAATAATATACCATTGGAGGTAGTCTGACACGATTTCTTTCTTTTCTTCCACAGTAGCCACATGTCTCAGACAACCTGCTGTCTGTAACATTGTGCTGTGTCTCATCATACATTCTTGCAGAGCATCCAATGAAGCAGCATTCTCAATCTGAAAGACATGAAAATGGGCATAAACACCCCAGTCAATAACTGTGTGCACTGTATCTCCTTGCCTATTTTTTTAATGACATACACAGCATGGTGTAATCTTACACTATCAAAAACTAATAAATTAAATAAATTCTGCACGTGATATAGGAAGTAAACATTGTCTCAAAACACTGCAGGACCTATGTAAAATTCTGCCCTACCATACCCTAGCCTTATGCTATTCTCACCTCTTGCAAAGCTTTCCCTATTTCTTCATCAGTTATTAAATTATTTGTTGCTTTGAATGAAGGCTGGCCTGCAAGATAATGTACAAGATCTTCCGACAGGAAATGGGGTCCTGGACCTCCATGCACAACTGACACAGCAATCATCTTTCCTGCCAGGTAGTACTCATCCTCCCTAACAGCTGTGAATTAATTCATATAGCAAAATAAAACAAACAATGCATTACTGTATATACAAGCATACATACATACATACATACATGTGATATATATGGTCAATGAGCATTAACCAACCATTAGTAGCCTATAGTACACATCTAACCAATATGCATACCATTTGCATTGTAGACCAAGAACCGATGTCCTTCTGGTCCATCAAAAATGGGCCGGTCTTTTAGGTGTTTCATTAGTAGAGTTAAAAACTCTCGTCTTGGACCACCAGTGTCAATTCCCTCTTCCAGAACACCAGTATCATCAGTAAATTTCACCAGCATGTCACAGGTTTCAGAATATGTTGTACGCTTGAAACCTCTGACTGCCCCATCCCAAACATTAGCCCTTGAGATGTTGAACCGGCTGACTTTTTTATGATCAATAGGAAGCGACAGGTTTGCTACGATGTCAGGTAATGCAATGTCCGTCTCCTCCCTGTAATGACAAAAAGTGACTTCATTTGTGGATATTCCAGATATACCAGAACTATTGTACAGTGAAAAAACTGGAGTGCTATAGTCAAAAGCTGTCATATTACATTGCTGTGTGTTGGAAATTCTTCACATTGACAGCAACCAGCTCTTCGTCCTCTTGCTCAACATTTGGTGAATACAGGTCTGTGTATTTACTGTTGGGAAATTACCATTTCCATGTTAAAACATCTTACAAACAAAAATGTCTTCCCCATGTAATCAGTTAAATAAATTTAAATTATGTCAGTCTTTATCTTTTTTTTTTTTTTTTTTTTACTTACCTGTAGCAAGAAGTTTTTTCTGGATTTGTTTCAGGTGGATCCAGATCCTCAGCATCAGATATTACTATCTGAAAAACAGATTAAAATGTCTGAAACAACAACGCTGAAAGCAAGAAATGTCATGCTGCCACAGTCTGCCTTATTACCTGTCCTGGCTGAATTGTTGATGATTGTCCTGGTGCATCTCTGAAACATGATAAAACATATTAAAATGATTAGCTCCATGATAAAAGCTATAAGGTAGTTTTGAGTAACATGTAGTATTAGAGGGAACAGAAAGATTTATAAAAAATAAAAAAAACATTATTTTGTTATAAATGGCATTATACATATGGTATTTTCTGTTTCAAGTTCATCCGAGCGAATTCTCTGATCACATCAACAACTTAAAGATAAATTATTTCTTAAGAACATGTGGATAGGAGCGCTTCCTGGACTCAAATCGGAGTTTGTTTGAGTTTCTTTTTGAATGGAAAAGGTATAAAATAAGAGAAAGCTCAAACTACTAATATTTAACTATTAAAATATTTGTATTGCAAGTGGCCAAGTCATACAGAACCAATTTAAAAGAACTCTGATGCGTTTTGGCATCTAGCCTTCGTCAGCGAGTCAAACTGATGAAATGAGACAATGGGTCTTTTTTAGTGTCCAAAGTGTTCTGGGCTAGAGTGGGTGTTGTAGACATCTTAAAACCAGCAGGTGTCCCTCAGGCCTACAATAGTCAAATCATGTAAACATTATGTATACAGCCAAGAATCCTATTGGTTGATTACCACTTGAAGAAACCCATCATCTCTCATTACATCCATTTGACTCCATGAAAAAGGCTAGATGCCGAAACGTTTCAGAGTTCTTTTAGTTGGTTCTGGATGATCGTGCCACTTCAATAAAGGCCTATAGTACCTATGTAGGATCAACAATGATGTGGGACAGTGGATACCCCCCCCACTTCATTCTCACGTGGTTTTTTTAATGGTTTGGTTAATTTGTGTTTATTCACCTGCAAGAGCAACTGTATTTCAGTAGGTTTATTCTGTAATGTTAAGTAAAGCTCACACAGGCAGCTGTGGGTCCTTTAGGAAGGGAGCGAGGGGGCACCTCAGTCAGTTACAGAAACAGCCAATAGCATGTAGCAACGTTGAGCTTATGTGCAGCAATATAAATGTATGTATAATGTGTATGTGAAGTGTGCAACACCTACATTTCATCTTCCAGTTTGTGTTTGGGAGTACTTCGATTTTCGATTTTGTGGTTCACAAACCTGAGAGGAAACCGATAAAATGATCAACAACTTTCAACAGCTTCCATTATTTTTCCATTACGACATACAGTATATATCAATGCTGAATCGGTGTCTGTATTACTGTATAATAGTAACTGCAAAATAATCAAAACAAGCCTTTTTCCACTAAAATATTGACCAGGACATTGATGTTATGCTTAAAATCCAATGTACATCTAATAAATTATATGAAAATGAATAAATACAAACATACATAAATGTTTTAAAAAAGAGAAATAACTGATGTACCAAAGTGTCAGCTCGATTGAATTCAGCTGTGCTCCTTGTTGTGATGACAATTTCAGAATCAGAGTCTGAGGTATCGTACACTGAAAAAAACAAGACAAACAACCATTATTTATCCTCCAGCAGAGTATCTAAATATGTAAAAATATTGAATTATGAGATCCACTAACCTTTTTTAAAGTGTTTTTCTAGGCAAATGAAAAAAGTAATCCTGGAATATGCCTTTCCTATTTCCTTTTTATATTCTGCCAATTTAAATGGCCTTTCTGACCCAGGCACATGGACCACCTCTGAGCAGTCTGGATACAAAAGGACATAAGGTCCTTCGTGCATGTCCTTGTTAAATGTTCTCATTTTTTGGACAGCTTGTTTCAGTAGATCAGGTGCTGCTACCTCTGGGTCTGTAAATAACGGGAGTGTTTTCCCTCTTAGAGGTTTTAAATCAGCTCCATCAGGTCCATGTGGCCCCATCAATCCTACGTTTATCTAGTACAATACCAAAGAAATAATTAATGTATAGGTAAAATAAATATACACACACACAAATACATATAGAACATTGCAAAATTGTATAGGACGGTCAGTACAACTTACCTGGACGTGTTTTCTTTCTTTAGGTCTATATCTTCCTGTCGTTCTTTTGACTTCGAGCTTCTGTACTCCATGAACTGTTTGTATGATGGGCATGGTTGTTCTGCTGAAATGGGCAGAGTTCCGTTTCAAAATAGAAAGTTAGAAGCCGCTCGAAAAATCATTAGCATTACTACTCACTTTTATTCAGATGTCCTCAGATAGCTAGCGTTTTGCTACACTTACTTTGCTTAGCACTGTCCGGCTGTCGAGAAGTCCCCTGTGTTTCCGTCTGGTCCGCGTCCTTTAAAAACTCCAAACACCGACCACACGTAAAGCAAATCCGCGTTAAGCTGTTCATGTGTTTGCCACAAAACGGGCAAAACATCCCTCGGCTGCAGTCCATGTTCGGTCACCATAAACTAAATTCACGCCATATACTCCACATTGACAACACGAATTGACCGCGCTCACCAACAACACCTATCACCCGCTTTCATCTCGTCACTTCCGGTATGTGGTACATTCCCTTTCCGTGAGGAATCTATCGTTTGTAAATTTGTTTCGGGACTGGTAAAAGTGTTTTGCGTCTTGTTAATTTGTTTTCTAAAATGTTAATTTGTTTTGTCCTTGGTAAAAGTGTTTTGCCATGTAATTGTGTTTTATGATAGGTAAAAATGTTTTCCAAAATGTAAATTTGTCTCGAGCTTTGTAAAAGTGTTTTAATCTTTGTTAAGTTGCTTTGCACTTCCCGGCCACCGTACATATTGGACATATAAGAATGAATGGAATGTAGAATGTTTGTTTAACTGTCGCCGTGTGCGTAACTAGGCAACCACGTTCTCTTCCATTGCATGACGTCTTTGTAGTATGTCCCAGAACGTGCATACTCTTTTGCTACACACTCAAAAGTATGTACATTTTCTTCAAAAAAAGAGTACATACTTTTAGGTCGTAGTATAAGTAGGCGAATTGGGACTCAGCCTTTGTCTCTTGGTCCGAGAGGTCTGTGCAAAATGTGAAGAAAAAAAAACTGGCCACCAGGAGGCGCTATCGTTTATTTCATGCATGTTGTATATCCCACTGTGTTTCACTCAGACACACGTTATCATATGATTGATCTCCTCATTCTGAACAACATTGCCTCAAGAACCACTGGAGTGAATCAAATCGTATTAAATATTAAAGATTAGTTTTAAAAAAACTAATTTTTCAAACTAGTCCTATGTCGATCGCCCGATCCTTACCAAACCAGCGAAGAGAGATTCTCTGGAGTCCAAATATCAACAATTATCAAAAAATATTTGACTTTGTCGCAACGGTACGCCAAACCGTTCAAAGTGGGTGTGGCCACATTTACTTAAATGGCTAAAACTCTTGAATGGAATTAGATCTTAACACATAGATCAGACATTTATGTAGGACGTCAATTTGAGGACACATGAATAAAAAATGGAAATTCAGTCTATTATTATTTTTAGCGACTTTTGAAAATTGTAGGTTTTAATCTGACAGAATATGTTATATGACATTTGACATATGACATGTTACAGCATGAGTTTTGTAATCTGTAGTGGAATACATTTTAAATGTAACCCTCCCAACCATGACTGTTACAATGCAATTTAACCCTTTAAGCTCTGAAGGTGTTTTTAAAGATTTTCTGTTTCAGTGGCATACCTACAATTAAAGGCAAGGAGGGTCATCAAGTGTTTGGTATCATTGTAAAGAAAACTTTCCAAATTTGTTATGATATATATTATGATACATTCTGAGACTATCAGCCTAAGAGACTGCTGGAAAAATAACTCAGCCAAAAATAAACTTTTTTCTGATTTGACATTATTTATCTCTGGGTGTAAATAAGGCAGCTCCGAAAAACTGCCTTTGTTTTGTTCCCAATCATGTCAACTGTATCTGAGAAATATTTGTGTTTTGATATGAAAAGTTCCAACATTACAAATATAATTGATCATAGTGTCCAAAAACATCTCCAAACAAATAAAAGATAATAATTGTACATAAGAACTAATTACACATGCAAACACAACAATGTCTAAAGGTTTGCATAGCATGCAGACATGATTTTAGTCATGAGATTTCACAGAATGAGTTTCATTCTGTGTCATTTGAGTCATCATTGAGTCTGTGTCATGTATTTGGCGCCATCTCCTGGTGGTCATATGTAACATTGTGCTTCATGTGGATTATCTAATGATCAATACATCTGATTATCTTGTGTGTGGACTCGATTGAAAGATAATCATCTCATTCAGTTTCATTCTGTGTCATTTGAGACATCATTGAGTCATCATTGTGGATTATCTAATGATCTATACATCTGATTATCTTGTGTGTGGACTCGTTTGAAAGATAATCATCTCATTCAGTTTCATTCTGTGTCATTTGAGACATCATTGAGTCATCATTGTGGATTATCTAATGATCTATACATCTGATTATCTTGTGTGTGGACTCGTTTGAAAGATAATCATCTCATTCAGTTTCATTCTGTGCCATTTGAGTCATCATTGAGTCTGTATCATGTATTTGGCGCCATCTCCTGGTGGCCATATGTAACATTGTGCTTCATGTGGATTATCTAATGATCAATACATCTGATTATCTTGTGTGTGGACTCGATTGAAAGATAATCATCTCATTCAGTTTCATTCTGTGTCATTTGAGACATCATTGAGTCATCATTGTGGATTATCTAATGATCTATACATCTGATTATCTTGTGTGTGGACTCGTTTGAAAGATAATCACCTCATTCAGTTTCATTCTGTGTCATTTGAGTCATCATTGAGTCTGTGTCATGTATTTGGTGCCATCTCCTGGTGGTCATATGTAACACACACACAAACATTCACACACATACACACACACACACACACACACACACACACATAGACACACACACACATACACACGCGCAAACATTCACACACACACACACACGCACACACATATTCACACACGTACATACACACACAACACACACACACACACTCACACACACACACAAACATTCACATATACACACACACACATAACACACACATATGTATATCTATCAGCACACACAGTCACCTGATTGGCTGACAGAAACACAAGGGAGAAATGCGTGAAAGAAAACCAGCAAATTAACTACTGAAATGAGTTCATTGCCATAACATTTATTACATTAACTAGAATAACAGCACTGTGTTAATTATTCTGCCACACAGATGACATGTGACTGAAATTATGTCCCTTAGACCAGATGTTCTCAAACTGGCGGGTGCGGGGGAATTTATTACTTTACCAAACATATTTTCAGTGTATTGAATGTGTAATTAATGACACTTAACTATTTAAAGCTTCTACAGTGTAACTGCATTACTGTACTTATTACTCAGTCTAATAATTACTTTCTAAAAACCCTCTTCAACCTCGACCAGATGAAAAATACAAGGATAATTCTTTCAAATAAATCAAATAAATGATTCTGGCCAAAGAATTGAAGGGGGCTTTTTAATTCACTATTATTTCAAATAGAAATGTTCTATAGACTATACAATATTTAACACAATTACATTAGAAGTAACTGTAATTAAATGACTGAAAAATGAAGATCATTGATATCTTCAATGGCCATTTAGAGTTCACGCCCCTTTTCGGCTAGCATGGTCATAGAGTGACATCATTCTGCCTCAACGTTTGTCAGGTGTTGCCATTTAGCAGATGATGTGTTATCCACGCAACTGACGTTAATTTCACAACTGGGACTGTCCCAATGGGGCGACCTGAGGTTTAGCGCTTTGCTAAAGTGCACAAAGGCGACGGGGGTTTTAGTAACATCTTTATTTTATGAATCACTCCTTCACGAATCCAAACCCGCAACTTTCAGATTACTTGAACAGGACTTTAATCACGTAATCACCACCAACACAAGTGTTTATCTGTTGCAAACTCTCAACTGCATGTTTCATCTGATATATGGCTCACACAGAGATATTATTGAAATGTTAAGCTATGATTTTTGATGTGTGTGTGTGTGTGTGTGTGTGTGTGTATGTGTGTGTGGTGAGGCTAGAATGAATGTGATGCAACTCTACAATAGATACTAAATGCTCATTCATGAAATTGACGAAAACAACATATTTCATGTTCACACATTCAGCCTGTCAAACAAAGCAAATGAAAGTGAATACAAAGGACACACTGGGGCCACGTTCCTTTTATTTATTTACAGTTCAGACCAAAGTTGCATTTGTGGTTCCTCTGTTGTACAATAAGACAAATGATGCTAAGCTATATCATTATACAGTGTGCAGGCCTGCTATCTATCTGAGAAGCTTAGCATTCAGTTAAACCATTATCAAACGGTTATCAGATCTTCCATCAGTAGTCGTCTGTCTTTGAGGTTTGGTCACCAGTGCAGGGCTAATGCTAACAGCATAGGTGTTCAGCAGATCAAAACCCCTATCACGATTAGCATTAAACCTGAACTGGGAAAACACAAGCTCAGTTAGATCCTTGGAGAAAGACCTGATGAGCAGATAATGAAAGGATTAGATCATCATCACTTGCACATTAATTATACATTGATAATATATACGTATATTGACTTGTGCATTGTCATGGGGTTGCACACAATACATTTGTACAATACATTTGTGAAACGTCAGAGAAATGACCCACTTTGAGAAGCGCGTAGGGCGATGAGGTTTACGTGGAAATGGTTTGAGGGGAAAGCATGTTAATTCTGTGGTCTACATCCACCTATACACTTCAGAAATATAATCCACGTCGAACATGACCTTTAAAAACGGGCAATTCTGAGTCACATGACAGCCGCCTCACAAACACAGCAGTCCTCCAACATCCTTCCACAGTCGTAGTATTTTCGTATGATCATAAGTCTTGTTTACAGGGTTTATATCTTGAATAGTGTCAAAATTGTCTTACCCCGTTTTTGGCAAATTACTCAGCGTTCACATATTTTGTTAAAACTAGAAAAATGCTAAAAAAGTAAACAAAATAAATGCAATTTTAATTTCAAGGTATATTTCCTTAGTCTTCATACCTGATGCGATTTTGCTTATCAAATAAATGTATCTCGGTTATAACATGTTTAGATATTTCTACTGGAAAGCAAGACTGAAAAATAGTAATAATAATAATAATAATAATAGTAATAATAAATGCGATATTTCTGGGTCAATTCAGTCTCTTTGCAAGGTGCTTCACATTTCACTGCATCATTTTCATACTGAGTATTTTTGTCTTATTTTCCAGTCAAAATGAACATCATTCAACCAAATGAGAATGAGATATTCAGTCCTGTTTTCAGTGAAATCATGCAAAAATTGGTGGTATTTATGCTAATAACATGACAAAACTATTTGCCAATGGGGTAAGAAAAAAAACCTTGTTTCCCCTTTGAATCGAGTTTTGTTTCGTACCCCATTGGCGCATAGTTTTGTCTTGTTATAAGCATAAACCCCACCAATTGTTGCTAGAAAATATAGCTTCACAAGTAAATATTTAGATGTTTTTGACTGAAAAACAAAGTACTCACTTAAGTGATTTTTTGCAGTGTAAGATGTGAAGCTGTTCAGATCTAAACGTTGAATATGAGGAAGGAAGTGTAGAAGCCGCAGCGTGAAGTCTGTTCATAGTAGCTCAGCGGCATCATGGGGTTTCCTTCAGAGCTTTGAAATACATTTACCTGCATGAACTTCCTTCCGTCGAGCAGCTGGCAGCACAAGTTCTCTTCTCTACTCTTATTCCTTGTGTAGAGTTGTGATTCCTCATTTCTACTCACTCAGTGTTGGGTTGGTTGTAGCCGTAAGCATGTGTCCGTTAGTTATTCCATTCATTTACAAGTAGCGTTGTCTGTCTCTCGGTCCACCCACCGTCCCAGAGCAACACAACAGACGTTTATATACATTAGATGAGAAGTGACTCATCTAAAATCCCCACCAACGGAAATTTACAAGCCGGGGGAAAACAGGCCAATCGCATCTATGCAAATTAAACATTTCGTTCAACGTACAGAGTGCATTGAATCCAATATTTCACTATTGTTCTAGAATTGTCCAGGAAATCAACAGTATTTCTGGGAAGTAATTAGTAAGTAGTATCCCACAACAAACAAAGACAATCTAAATGTTTATTATTACTAAAAACAAATTTGAATAAATAAAATGAAGCCTAGTTTAGCACTGTTAAGAATGCTTTTGCATTATGACTATTTTCACAATGCAATTCCAACACAGTTCTAACAAATCTGCAAATAAAACAGCAGAAAATGTCTGAATAAAGAGTTTGAGAGGTGCTGAGATCACGACGAACACCTGTGACAGGTGACACACTGCAACTAAACACATGTTCTTTGTATTTTTGGTCTCAGCTTCTGGTAAGAAATATCGAAACATGCTTGAAACAAGGAAAAATGACTTTTGGCGTGCAGATTGGCATGAGATTGGCACGTCTTCTTTTCAGAGAAACCCAATAACATTTGGTGTGATTCACGCTTAAAACAAGAACAATTGATTTGCCAATGGGTTAAGAAAAATAAACAGGTTTTCTCTTTGAATCAAGGTTGTTTCCTCACTCCATTTGGCAAATCGTTTATTCTTGTTAGATAAACATAAATGTTGGATTTCTCTGTAAACAAGACGTACTATTTTGCTTCTCAAGTAAATGTATCTTGTACAAAATACTCGAAGAAAATGATATTTTTGCAGTGCAATTGCTTTCATATACATTAGTATGCATTAGGCAGACATTGCCGTTGCTAGCGTCATATTCTAGCAGTTGAGTTACAGGAACATTACAAGCATTCTTATATCATTAACTTTAACCTGAATAACCGAGTTAACTAGCACAAGTGCTCATTTTGTGAATTTATTCATTTGACTATTTCACTGATCTTCAGAGCAATTTCCCGTCACTACTGTATGTTGTCTCTTTATTCTGTACCTTTTATGCACACATGATCATGATGGTGGTGATGATGATGATGATGGTGGTGTGATAAATGTTTTTCAGTTGTTTCAGTTGTTTCAGTTGGTTTGAGTCAATCAGGGATTTTCGCTCCTCAGGGCTGTACTTTGGTTATTCACTAAATGACTGTTGGCACGCCCTCCAACCTCAAATGACCTGCTTAGGCATCTTAATGCATGTAACATAATTAGTTCAATGAGATGAATGGTGTTTTTTGATTGTACTCAATAATGCATCTGTTCACACAGACCTGTTAAGACCATCAATAATTCATTATTTGACTTGCATATTTGCATTAAGTCACATGTACAGGACACAAGTATTAGTGCTAGTATAGCAATGAACAAAAGACAGACGATGTAACATTCCAAGTTGACACATTGTCACATAATAAAGTCTTTGAGCTGTCTGTTGGAGTCTCTTCAGCAATGACAAGAAGATCATCATTCTGTGAATGTCTTTAATGCACATATTGAGTCTTCTTTGACTGTGAAGAGGATGTTTGATTACTTTATTGGAGCACATGTCCACTCTGTGATCATTACATGTGTTTACTGAACAAATGGTGTGATTTTATAAGGTTAGATCTTCCTCGTGTATCATGAGATGATCAGAACTTCATGATGAAATGCATGCCTTGTTTTAGGAATGCTTCGGTACCTCTTGCCAGACGGTACCTCTTGCCCACACACCCCTCACACAAACTCTTCACCCTCCCGCCGTCTGGCAAGAGGTCCCGAAGCATTCGGGTCCTCACGGACAGACTGTGTAACAGCTTCTTCCCCCAAGCCATCAGACTCCTCAATACTCAGAGACTGAACTGACACACACACACACACACACACACACACACCCACCCACCCACACACACACACGTGTCCTGAGTTGCACTTTATAACTGTCTGCTACCTCAATAACTGCTATGTGCATTGAACACTATCTCATAGTATGTATGTTTACATTTGGCATTTTTAAGTATTATAAGTTTGCACGTGCACTTTTTACAGGTATGTTATTTAGTCTGTGTAGTCTCATGTGGTTCTGTGTTTGTTCTATGTTGTTTTATGTAGCACATGGTCCTGGAGGAACGTTGTCTCATTTCACTGTGTACTGAACTAACTGTATATGGTTGAAACGACAATAAAAACCACTTGACCTGACTTGACTTGCATAAGACTGTAAACATGCACTTTGATTTTAGCATGTACAGAGAAAGCAGATTTGCAATGAATACACAGAACATCTAATTATATATAGAAACTGATTTAAATTGTTTAGTAAAGCTGCAAGAAGGTGTTTCCTTCCTGAGACCCGAGTGTGACCGCTGTGTGCATTTTCCATTTCGCTTTTTGATTTTTAACTAGTAGCACCTAATAAACATGCAAAAAAAAAAAAAAAAACAATTCTATAGCGAATCGTTTTCCTATAAATGTATATCCTCGTATGTAGACAGTGGGACTAAGATGTGAATTTTTAAATAATAAGTCAAAATAGTTTATGATGTTTGCAAGAGTGTTGATTATTCATGAGATGTTACAGACATTACATCATTATCATAATTAATTCAGATTCAAAGTAATGTCCAGCATCATCCAATCACTGTCAATCATGATCAAATAAATTGATCCATTATAAATGGTGAATCTATGTACTGATGATCATCATCCCATGTGTGTCAAACATGTTGATCCAAACATCATCTGCAGCCTGAAACTGAACTTTTGATCCGATTTTAGGAGTGAACGCACTTAACTGCATAGAGAGATATAGGATGCTCCCTTGCTCCCTATTTAGTGCATGACTTAACCTCCAGTGTGCTGTCTGTCTGCACTGGTCTCAGAACAGTTATATGAGAGCTATAGGATGCTCCCTTGCTCCCTATTTAGTGCATGACTTAACCTCCAGTGTGCTGTCTGTCTGCACTGGTCTCAGAACAGTTATATGAGAGCTATAGGATGCTCCCTTGCTCCCTATTTAGTGCATGACTTAACCTCCAGTGTGCTGTCTGTCTGCACTGGTCTCAGAACAGTTATAGGAGAGCTATAGGATGCTCCCTTGCTCCCTATTTAGTGCATGACTTAACCTCCAGTGTGCTGTCTGTCTGCACTGGTCTCAGAACAGTTATAGGAGAGATATAGGATGCTCCCTTGCTCCCTATTTAGTGCATGACTTAACCTCCAGTGTGCTGTCTGTCTGCACTGGTCTCAGAACAGTTATAGGAGAGCTATAGGATGCTCCCTTGCTCCCTATTTAGTGCATGACTTAACCTCCAGTGTGCGGTCTGTCTGCACTGGTCTCAGAACAGTTATAGGAGAGATATAGGATGCTCCCTTGCTCCCTATTTAGTGCATGACTTAACCTCCAGTGTGCTGTCTGTCTGCACTGGTCTCAGAACAGTTATAGGAGAGCTATAGGATGCTCCCTTGCTCCCTATTTAGTGCATGACTTAACCTCCAGTGTGCTGTCTGTCTGCACTGGTCTCAGAACAGTTATAGGAGAGATATAGGATGCTCCCTTGCTCCCTATTTAGTGCATGACTTAACCTCCAGTGTGCTGTCTGTCTGCACTGGTCTCAGAACAGTTATAGGAGAGCTATAGGATGCTCCCTTGCTCCCTATTTAGTGCATGACTTAACCTCCAGTGTGCTGTCTGTCTGCACTGGTCTCAGAACAGTTATAGGAGAGCTATAGGATGCTCCCTTGCTCCCTATTTAGTGCATGACTTAACCTCCAGTGTGCTGTCTGTCTGCACTGGTCTCAGAACAGTTATAGGAGAGCTATAAGATGCTCCCTTGCTCCCTATTTAGTGCATGATTTAACCTCCATTGTATTTATCAGTGTGCCGTTTCCTGTTAAATCGCTCAAATTTAAAAAATGTCATATGGGATGAAACTACAGACTCTTTTGACTCAAACAGGGTTCAATGTAAAAACTTAATGAGGTTTCTGATCAGATGCAGTTTTGTTGCAGTTTCTCCCAAAGATAAACTCCGCTGTGGTCAGCGCCATGTTGTTTGGTCACATGACTCTGTGCATTAAACGTTTAACCCTTAGCACAGAGTCTTCTGAACTGAGATCAGTCGGTTTAAATGAATTTAAATTATGCGTAGCCTAGAGTGAAGACAAAACATATCTCACGTTGTCATGAAACCATTTTGGAAAGATGTATTGACAATGTTTTGTCAACTGACAAGATCCACAATATTATGACATGTTGGTACATACTGACATTTAAGTAATTCAAAGAAATAAATCAGTTCAGGACTGTATGTTGCTCGAGCATTGCATTATTCTAGTATTCAGATGATATTTGGTGTGGCTGTACTACTTTTACTGTTTTCTTCATTGAGAAAAGAACAGAATTACACAGTCATATAGCCTGCAAGTCTTTATTGTAACATGCTAGCAACACATAGCATCTTGCTAAAACATGCTAGCAACACATAGCATCTTGCTAAAACATACTAGCACTGCCTAACTACATGTTAAAACATGCTAGCGACACCTAGGTACATATTAAAACATGCTAGCAATGCCTAGCTACATGATAAATCATACTACCAACATGCTAGTAACACATAGCAACATGCTAAAACATGTTAGAAACATGCTAGAAATGCTTAACTACATTCTAGAAACACTTATCTATCTATCTATCTATCTGTCTGTCTATCTATCTATCTATCTATCTATCTATCTATCTATCTATCTATCTATCTATCTATCTGTCTATCTATCTATCTATCTATCCGTCTATCTATCTATCTATCTATCTGTCTGTCTGTCTGTCTGTCTGTCTATCTATCTATCTATCTATCTATCTGTCTGTCTATCTATCTATCTATCTATCTATATATCTATCTATCATCTATCTGTCTGTCTATCTATCTGTCTATCTATCTATCTATCTATCTATCTATCTATCTATCTATCTATCTATCTATCTATATATCTATCTATCATCTATCTGTCTATCTATCTATCTGTCTATCTATCTATCTATCTATCTATCTATCTATCTATCTATCTATCTATCTATCTGTCTGTCTGTCTGTCTGTCTATCTATCTATCTATCTATCTATCTGTCTGTCTATCTATCTATCTATCTATCTATATATCTATCTATCATCTATCTGTCTGTCTATCTATCTGTCTATCTATCTATCTATCTATCTATCTATCTATCTATCTATCTATCTATCTATATATCTGTCTATCTATCTATCTGTCTATCTATCTATCTATCTATCTATCTATCTATCTATCTATCTATCTATCTATCTATCTATCTATCTATCTGTCTGTCTGTCTGTCTGTCTGTCTATCTATCTATCTATCTATCTATCTGTCTGTCTATCTATCTATCTATATATCTATCTATCATCTATCTGTCTGTCTATCTATCTGTCTATCTATCTATCTATCTATCTATCTATCTATCTATCTATCTATCTATCTGTCTGTCTGTCTGTCTGTCTGTCTGTCTATCTATCTATCTATCTATCTGTCTGTCTGTCTATCTATCTATCTATCTATCTATCATCTATCTGTCTGTCTATCTATCTGTCTATCTATCTATCTATCTATCTATCTATCTATCTATCTATCTATATATCTATCTATCATCTATCTGTCTATCTATCTATCTATCTATCTATCTATCTATCTATCTATCTATCTATCTATCTATCTATCTATCTATTTATCTATCTATCATCTATCTATCTATCTATCTATCTATCTATCTATCTATCTATCTATCTATCTATCTATCATCTATCTGTCTATCTATCTATCTATCTATAGACATAAATAATATCTGTCTGTCTATCTATCTATCTATCTATCTATCTATTTATCTATCTATCATCTATCTGTCTATCTATCTATCTATCTATCTATCTATCTATCATCTATCTGTCTATCTATCTATCTATCTATCTATCTATCTATCTATCTATCTATCTGTCTGCCTGTCCGTTCATTCTGTCTGCCTGTTTGTCTGACTGTCTGTCTGGCTGTCTGTCTGTCCATCATGTTTATTCTTTCGTTCGTTCTGCCTGTCTGTCTGTCTGTCCATCATGTTTATTCTTTCGTTCATTCTGTCTGTCTGTCTGTCTGTCCATCATGTTTATTCTTTCGTTCGTTCGTTTTGTCTGTCTGTCTATCCATCCATCCATCCATCCATCCATCATCTATCCATCTGTCTGGCTGTCTGTCTGTCCATCATGTTTATTCTTTCGTTCATTCTGTCTGTCTGTCTGTCTGTCCATCATGTTTATTCTTTCGTTCGTTCGTTCTGTCTGTCTGTCTATCCATCCATCCATCCATCCATCCATCCATCCATCATCTATCCATCTGTCTGGCTGTCTGTCTGTCCATCATGTTTATTCTTTCGTTCGTTCTGCCTGTCTGTCTGTCTGTCTGTCTGTCCATCATGTTTATTCTTTCGTTCGTTCGTTCTGTCTGTCTGTCTATCCATCCATCCATCCATCCATCCATCATCTATCCATCTAGCTGTCTGTCTGTCTGTCTATCTATCTATCTGTCTGTCTATCTATCTATATGTCTGTCTGTCTGTCTGTCTGTCCGTCCATCATGTTTATTCTTTCGTTCATTCTGTCTGCCTGTCTGTCTGACTGTCTGTCTGTCTGTCTGTCCATCATGTTTATTCTTTCATTCGTTCTGTCTGTCTGTCTATCCATCCATCCATCCATCCATCCATCATCTATCTGTCTGTCTGTCTGTCTGTCTATCTATCTATCTATCTGTCTGTCTGTCTGTCAATCTATCTATATGTCTGTCTGTCTGTCTGTCTGTCTGTCCGTCCATCATGTTTAATCTTTTGTTCGTTCTGTCTGTCTGTTTATAAAACTCCAACAACTTTTTCTTCAAGCCAACAAAGTTTATCTTCAAACTTTTCAATATAGAATTACATTTGCATTATAAATCATAATAAATACACGAAGCTTTTCAACATTCGTTTAAATGATTCCCACAGTTTGAACATCTAATTTGATTTGAGGAGAAATGAAACGCGACACATTCTTCTAGTTTCTAGACAAAATCAAGCAAATGGGATCCAATCTATAAAAATTGGGCGCAAAAAGTACGATACTATTTTTTTGGAAATACAGTTTTTGGAATAATCAAAGCAGTTATGATGAACATTTTGTGGGTCACTGATCATATCCAAGTAAAGACGTCAGGTTTTGTTCATGTCAAGTGCATGCTGCCATTAAAGCAAATTAAAGACAATTTTAAATTCATGTACTTTTTATTTTAATTGATATGTTGATAAAAATTTGTCATTTAAAAATAAATAGTAAAACAGACAAATATGCAGCACATTTGGACACAAGCTTGTGAAGTTTAAAGTGATTAGTGGCAGGGGAAATTAGCGGTTTAAGTTTGACTGAAGGGGAGAAAGAGAGGGAGGGTACATGCAGGGAAACAGGGGAGCTCCCTAAGTGCTGGAAATTAACAGCCTACATCTCTCACCGTATGATTGATGCGGGTACAGAACAGCTTCCAGTACGCAGGATCAAGAACTCCTTCCTAAACATTTGAACGTGTCGATGTGCAGAGATAGTTCGAGTCAAATGTTTTGTAACACTGACGACAGAAACAAAATAAAACTAAGCGCTCTGAATGAACTATACACTTGTAAACACTATTCTATAAGTACTTATGAACAAACGTACATTCTTCCCCGCCGGTCCAGATGTTCACTGATGAGACAATAAATTATTATGTCACTTCCCTTTTTTGTTGACATGCTGCACCTACGGTGTTTGATTCTTCTCCATTGCTGTATTTGTGGTACTCTTTTTCTAGGACAACATTATTAAATTGTACTATTGGGATTTCTGGGATGCTAGGTGGGTGGTTGCTAGGCCATTCTGGATGGTTGCGCAGGCATTATGGGTGGTTGCTAGGACATTCTGAATGGTTGCTTGGACATTCTGGATGGTTGTGCGGGCATTATGGGTGGTTGCTAGGACATTCTGAATGGTTGCTTGGACATTCTGGATGGTTGTGCGGGCATTATGGGTGGTTGCTAGGACATTCTGAATGGTTGCTTGGACATTCTGGATGGTTGCGCAGGCATTATGGGTGGTTGCTAGGACATTCTGAATGGTTGCTTGGACATTCTGGATGGTTGTGCGGGCATTATGGGTGGTTGCTAGGACATTCTGAATGGTTGCTTGGACATTCTGGATGGTTGCGCAGGCATTATGGGTGGTTGCTAGGACATTCTGAATGGTTGCTTGGACATTTTGGATGGTTGTGCGGGCATTATGGGTGGTTGCTAGGACATTCTGGATGGTTGCTTGGACATTCTGGATGGTTGTGCGGGCATTATGGGTGGTTGCTAGGACATTCTGAATGGTTGCTTGGACATTCTGGATGGTTGTGCGGGCATTATGGGTGGTTGCTAGGACATTCTGAATGGTTGCTTGGACATTCTGGATGGTTGTGCGGGCATTATGGGTGGTTGCTAGGACATTCTGAATGGTTGCTTGGACATTTTGGATGGTTGCTAGGACATTCTGGATGGTTGTGCGGGCATTCTGGATGGTTGCTAGAACATTATGGGTGGTTGCTAGGACATACTGGACGGTTACTAAGACATTATGGGTGGTTGCTAGGACATTCTGGATGTTTGCATGTGCATTATGGGTGGTTGCTAGGACATTCTGGACGGTTGCTTGGACATTCTGGATGGTTGCTTGGGCATTCTGGATGGTTGCTAGAACATTATGGGTGGTTGCTAGGACATACTGGACGGTTACTAAGACATTATGGGTGGTTGCTAGGACATTCTGGATGTTTGCATGTGCATTATGGGTGGTTGCTAGGACATTCTTGATGGTTGCTAGAGAAGAGGAGTAGGCACACTGCACTAAACCTGAAAGAGAAAGAGAGAGAGTTAGGGGAAATGCATCATATTATTGCATGTGCTGACTTCATGCATGTTGACATTTAAAGATCAAAGGAAGGTTCTTGTAAAAATGATTTCATCACAGCTGCGACACCCATATTATCATTTAGAGGAACGAGAGCTGTGGAAATTTCACCTAGTTGAGATGCCCTTTAATTCTTCAGCTAATTTTATACATATTCAAATATTTGGTTAGGGGTTCAAATAAAGAGAAATTATCAGTTGGACAGTCCCTTCAACAGAAACTGAATTATATATCAATGAAAACTAGATTTTTGAATAATGTTTGCCCATACGCAAAAGTCCCTGTTACAATGCTATGTTCCTAGTGTGTTGCTATGTGGCTGCTAAGGTGTTCTGAATGGTTGTACACTGATGAGCCAAAACATTATGACCGATATGCTGTTAGTCCTCTGTGTGCAGTCAATACAGCGCCGACCCGCCAAGGCATGAACTCTACAAGACCCCTGAAGGTGTCCTGTGGTATCTGGCACCAAGGCATTAGCAGCAGATCCTTCAAGTCCTGTAAGTTGCGAGATGGAGCCACTGTGGATCGGACTCGTTGGTGCAGCACATCCCACAGATGCTCAATCGGATTGGGATCTGGGGAATTTGGAGGCCAGGGCAACACCTTGAACTCTTCATCATGCTCCTCAAACCATTCCTGAACAATGTGTGCAGTGTGGCAGGGCACATCATCCTACTGAAAGAGGGCACTGCCATCAGGGGATACTATTGCAATGAAGGGGTGTACCTGGTCTGCAACTACGTTTAGGTAAGTGGCACGTGTTAAATTGACATCTACATGAATGGCCAAACCCAGGGTTTCCCAGCAGAACATTCCCCAGAGCATCACATCATCTTCCCACAGTGCATCATGATGCCATCACTTTCCCAGGTAAACGGCACACGTGTACACAGTCATCCAAGTGATGTGAGAGAAATCAGGACTCAACGGTCCAGGTGACCTTCCTCCACTGCTCCATCGTGGGCACTCTTGACTGGTCTGTTCCTACTTAGCCGCATACGCAGCAGGGTGCGATGCACTGTCTGTTGTGACACATGCCTCCCGCTACCATCATTATAAGTTTCTGGGACTTCATGCATTGAGGAGCCTTGGATGCACAACACCATGTCGCCGGTTTATTGTTTGTCCCTCCCTTGACCACTGTCGGTATGTACTCACATCTGCTGACCGTGAGCACCCCACAAGTCTTGCCGTTTCAGAGATGCTCTGATCCAGTTGTCAGGCCATAACAATTTTGACCTTGTCAAAGCCGCTCAGGTCTTCACTTACCATCTAATCTAACGGTCATAATGTTTTGACTCATCTGTGTATGTTTTTCTGTTGTTGCTAGGGTGTTTGAGGTGGTTGCCACGTCCCCAACAGCTAATTTCACTGACATTTGAACATATAGTTTTGAATCGACTAGTCTAAAAGTAAAAACCCTTTGGAAAACCATAAAAAAAAATATTTGACTTAATTTTTAATTCCAATAGCCAAATTCAAAACTAAATGCAACTAAATATAGGGCGTTTTTTGTAGTGAAAAAGAAACACACACACACACATACACACACACACACACTCACATTTCTCAACAGAAAACACACTCTGACATCCATACCAACACACACACTTGTATCTGCATCATGTATTCAGGTGTCCTGCAGGTCTCTATAATACAGTAAACAGAGAATAGCGGAAAAGCTTGTATTTGCTCCACAGGATAAACATGAGAAAAATTGCGCCATCTGGTGGAAAATATAAACAATGTTAATTTTGAAGCAGGGCTCCAGAATGAAAGCATAATATCATAGAATTCATGAATAGGGACATTTTTGTCCTGAAGGTCCCGAGTGTAACTATTTCCTGTACACAGTGTATTATAGATGTATTATAGATGTATGCATTATAGATGTATTATAGATGTATGCATTATAGATGTATTATAGATGGATTATAGATGTATGCATTATAGATGTATTATAGACGTATTATAGATGTATTATAGATGGATTATAGATGTATTATAGATGTATGTATTATAGATGTATGCATTTTAGATATATTATAGATGTATGTATTATAGATGTATCCATTATAGATGTATTATAGATGTATGTATTATAGATGTATTATAGATGTATGCATTATAGATGTATTATAGACGTATTATAGATGTATTATAGATGGATTATAGATGTATTATAGATGTATGTATTATAGATGTATGCATTTTAGATATATTATAGATGTATGTATTATAGATGTATGCATTATAGATGTATTATAGACGTATTATAGATGTATGTATTATAGATGTATGCATTATAGATGTATTATAGATGTATGTATTGTAGATTTATGAATTATAGATGTATTATAGATATATGTTTTATAGATGTATTATAGATGTATGTATTATAGATGTATGCATTATAGATGTATTATAGATGTATGTATTATAGATGTATGGATTATAGATGTATTATAGATGGATTATAGATGTATGCATTTTATATATATTATAGATGTATGTATTATAGATGTATCCATTATAGATGTATTATAGATGTATGTATTATAGATGTATGCATTATAGATGTATTATAGATGTATGTATTATAGATGTATTATAGATGTATTATAGATGTATGTATTATAGATGTATGCATTATACATGTATTATAGATGTATGTATTATAGATGTATTATAGATGTATGCATTATAGATGTATTATAGATGTATGTATTATAGATGTATTATAGATGTATTATAGATGTATGCATTATAGATGTATTATAGATGTATTATAGATGTATGTATTATAGATGTATTATAGATGTATGTATTATAGATGTATGCATTATACATGTATTATAGATGTATGCATTATAGATGTATTATAGATGTATTATAGACGTATGTATTATAGATGTATGTATTATAGATGTATCCATTATAGATGTATTATAGATGTATGCATTATAGATGTATTATAGATGTATGTATTATAGATGTATCCATTATAGATGTATTATAGATGTATGCATTGTAGATTTATGAATTATAGATGTATTATAGATATATGTTTTATAGATGTATGTATTATAGATGTATGCATTATAGATATATTATAGATGTATGTATTATAGATGTATGCATTATAGATGTATTATAGATGTATTATAAATGTATGCATTTTAGATATATTATAGATGTATGTATTATAGATGTATTATAGATGTATGTATTATAGATGTATGCATTTTAGATATATTATAGATGTATGTATTATAGAGGTATGCATTATAGATGTATTATAGATGTATGTATTATAGATGTATTATAGATGTATTATATATGTATGCATTATAGATGTATGTATTATAGATGTATGTATTATAGATGTATTATAGATGTATGTATTATAGATGTATTATAGATGTATGTATTATAGATGTATTATAGATGTATGTATTATAGATGTATTATAGATGTATGTATTATAGATGTATTATAGATGTATGTATTATAGATGTATGTATTATAGATGTATTATAGATGTATGTATTATAGATGTATTATAGATGTATTATATATGTATGCATTATAGATGTATTATAGATGTATGTATTATAGATGTATTATAGATGTATTATAGATGTATGCATTATAGATGTATTATAGATGTATGCATTATAGATGTATTATGGATGTATTATAGACGTATTATAGATGTATGCATTATAGATGTATTATAGATGTATGCATTATAGATGTATTATGGATGTATTATAGACGTATTATAGATGTATTATAGATGTATTATATATGTATGCATTATAGATGTATTATAGATGTATGTATTATAGATGTATTATAGATGTATTATAGATGTATGTATTATAGATGTATTATAGACGTATTATAGATGTATGTATTATAGATGTATTATAGATGTATGTATTATAGATGTATCCATTATAGATGTATTATAGATATATGTTTTATAGATGTATTATAGATGTATTATAGATGTATGTATTATAGATGTATGCATTATAGATGTATCCATTATAGATGTATTATAGATGTATGTATTATAGATGTATGCATTATAGATGTATTATAGATGTATGCATTATAGATGTATCCATTATAGATGTATTATAGATGTATGTATTATAGATGTATGCATTATAGATGTATCCATTATAGATGTATTATAGATGTATGTATTATAGATGTATTATAGATGTATGTATTATAGATGTATCCATTATAGATGTATTATGGATATATGTTTTATAGATGTATTATAGATGTATGTATTATAGATGTATACATTATAGATGTATTATAGATGTATGTATTATAGATGTATGCATTATAGATGTATTATAGATGTATTATAGATGTATGTATTATAGATGTATGTATTATAGATGTATTATAGATGTATTATAGATGTATTATAGATGTATGTATTATAGATGTATTATAGATGTATTATAGATGTATGTATTATAGATGTATTATAGATGTATTATAGATGTATTATAGATGTATGTATTATAGATGTATGTATTATAGATGTATTATAGATGTATTATAGATGTATTATAGATGTATGTATTATAGATGTATGTATTATAGATGTATTATAGATGTATTATAGATGTATGTATTATAGATGTATGTATTATAGATGTATTATAGATGTATGTATTATAGATGTATGTATTATAGATGTATTATAGGAACTGAAGTTGAAATATCAACATTCCCCCCCAAAATACACACCTTTGACTAAATGTATGCTGTTGGCATTAACAAAGACAAAATGATTTAAAAAACACAAATGAGAAAGAAAAAAATGTCCAGAAGGTCGTACAAGGGTTAATAGCAGTTAACATTAAAAAATAGCTAGTATAGAAAAAATAAGCCTATGAGAAAGGTTAACCTAATATCTTGTCCTGAAACATGACAAAATAGACTTTCATAATAAAAGATAGTTTAACTCATTTAGAATTCAGCAGAGAAATGAGAAAGACAGGAAAGTTATAACACTTGCAGTTACTGTAGCACATTTTCCCTAAATCTAACATCTAAATAACGTGTTGGTGTGAGAAAGTCCAGGGTGAAATCACACTGTGGGGAAACTCAGAAGAAAAGGTCCACATCTATTTCTTCACATGAAGAATTCACTTACCATAAAATGCTGGTTTGAATGAGTCGGCTGTCACTTTCACTGTTCAGGGCCACACAAAACTACGTGTGCATGTTTTCAGTTTTGCTATGATTAATTTTGAAGTGGAAATGTTTATTAGTCAAACTGAGAAGTTGAAACTATCCCTCACTTTCCCCTTCAAATTTACATTGCATGGTACTGTTGATTTAATTTCAAGCATGATTATGTCTAGACTCAGAGATAGACAAGACACATACAGTAAATGTACATACAGATATTTGTCTCCACGTCCCGCAGAGTGAATAACTGGACAGTCCCTTTCTCATCCATTCCTTTTACACTCGAATCACTCAGAATGACTGTATGAAAGTATAATGTTATTTGTGAATGCAGGGGATTTTAATTAGTTTCATTTAAAAGTCTTAAAAGACTGATACGATGCTCTTAAGATTTTCGAATTTAGAGGAATTATGTCTCTGCTTTTGGGGTGTGTCTTCTGAGGGTCTTTAGTGTAAATGAGTCATTCTGGTCTGGATACTTAAATGAATATTCCGGTTCAATACAAGTTAAGAGTCAACAACAGCATTTGTGGCATGATGTTGATTACCACAAAAATACATTTCGACTCGTTCCTCCTTTTCTTTAATAAAAGCACAAATGTGTGTTCCAGTGAGACACTTACAATGGAAGTCAACTTCTTCTAGCTGAGAATAGTGTTACTTTAATTAAGTGTATGTAGATCTAAACATAACTACTATTCAGATAAAGGTAGTATTAGGTAATATTAGCATTAGCCACTTACCTCTTAATAATGATCAAGAACTGACAAGTTTGTGAAATGATCACGTGTACGCAGCCGGCACAAAGACTCAAGCTTTGGTTGATGCAATCCGTCTGCATTATTTCAACTTCATTATTTAAAAATCGAGTTTGATAGCAGAATTCATGGTATACAACTACATTACCCATGGTGCATCAGAGAAAGATCCACCAATCAGAGAACTGCAGCCAACGAAACCCGCAATCAAATACTTTTTTTGGCTCAAAACATAGTTTGTGATGTTGTGATTCTCCTCGGAGCTGGTTGGTTTGGATCGTGGCCCACAACTCTTTTATGAAGGATTTAAGGAAAAGTCTATGGAAGAAATGAATGGGAAAAATACTTCCGGTTCCCAGTCGGGTGAGAAGTGGACGGGCACTGTTGCACTCGAGATAGACTCTCAAAGAATTGCCAATCCGACAGTAATTGGAATTCTATCCTTAATTCGAGGTCTTTTACAATTGAGTCAGATAAAATTAATAATGGAGTCACATTCGGTCTAAACTAAACCAAATAGTTTAAGACGCTACAACCACACGTGCCCGACAAGACGAATGCCTTCACCACTCTACTGGACCAATGGGGTGGCCCTTACACAGACCTTACACTAGCTAGCTATATACTGTAGATACAGCGGGCCTTGCGTGGGTTTGTTTACATTTGAATTGTTTAAGACTGAGAATGAAAGTTGGCCCGTTTGAACATTGAATGAATCAATGTAAGTCTATGGGATTTTGATCACCCCTGGAAAAGGAAAACCGAAAGTCCGATCAGTTAGAAAAGACATAGTGATGTACGATTTTCACTACGATTCTGCTGTCTGAAACAACTTTTGGGAACCCTAAGGGATTTCTGTCATCGTAGGGCAAAATCAGCAGTCTTACATAGTTTAGTGTGACATATGGCCGATTAATTGCCCTTGCGAAGATCGTTAGTCTCTGACGAGATTTTTGGGTCGAAGTCTTGCAGTGTGACTACTCCTCCGATGCCCGACTAATAAAGAATCGATAGAAACTGGGGTTCTGGGTACCTCAGCGAGTATTGGCGCTGACTATCACACCTGGAGTCGTGAGTTTGAATCCAGGGCATGCTGAGTGACTCCAGCGAGGTCTCCTTAGCAACCAAATTGGCCGGTTGCTAGGGAGGGTAGAGTCACATGGGGTAACCTCCTCGTGGTCACTATAATGTGACTCCAGTCAGGTCTCCTTAGCAACCAAATTGGCCCGGTTGCTAGGGAAGGTAGAGACACATGGGGTAACCAAACTGGCCCGGTTGCTAAGGAGGGTAGAGTCACATGGGTTAACCAAATTGTCCCGGTTGCTAGGGAAGGTAGAGTCACATGGGGTAACCAAATTGGCCCGGTTGCTAGGGAGGGTAGAGTCACATGGGGTAACCAAATCTTAAATATCACTTAAATGCAGAATGAGACCTTTTTTTCTAAGCGCTTTTCATGTGGAGTTCAAAACAGCTCTTGATACTGGTGCGATTCATCAATCAATCAAATCACTTTATTGTCACACTACTGTGTACACGAGTGCAGCAGTAGGTGAAATTCTTGTGTGCAGTTCCGAGCAACATTGCAGTCATGACAGTGACGAGGCATAAACCACTTTACAATGAACAACATATTTACACAACACGATTTACATAACAAATGTACACAATACACACAATGTAGAATACACACACACTAGATAAGGGTGTATAATAATATATATACACTAATTGAATTGGGGAGAATATATATATGACAGAATGAAGATTAATAAAGTGCAGTGCTGATTGTATATTGTGAGAGATCATGTGTGTAAAAGTCTTATTGCTTGTGGAAGACGCTGTCATGTAGTCGGCTGGTGCGGGTCCTGATGCTGCGATACCGCCTGCCTGATGGAAGCAGTGAGAGCAGCCCATGACTCGGGTGGCTGGAGTCTCTGATGATCCTCCGAGCTTTATTCACACACCGTCTGTTATATATATCCTGGAGGAAGGGAAGCTCACCTCCGATGATGTTTCTGGCAGTTCGCACCACCCTTTGCAGGTCTTTGCGGTTGTGGGCGGTGCTATTGCCGTACCAGGCGGTGATGCAGCCAGTCAGGATGCTCTCAACAGTACTAGTGTAGAACAGTGTGAGGATGTGTTGGTTCATTCCAAACTTCCTCAGCCGTCTCAGGAAGAAGAGGCGCTGGTGAGCCTTCTTCACAACGGCCTCAGTGTGGACGGACCATGTGAGTTCCTCAGTAATGTGGACACCGAGGAACTTGAAGCTGCTGACTCTCTCCACCGGTGCTCCATTAATGGTGATGGGGCTGTGTTCTCTGTCTTTCTTCCTGAAGTCCACCACAAGCTCCTTGGTTTTACTGACGTTGAGGGAGAGGTTGTGCTCCTGACACCAGCGTGTCAGAGTGTGCACCTCCTCTCTGTAGGCCGTTTCATCATTGTCAGTGATCAGACCTACAACCGTCGTATCGTCAGCAAACTTAATGATGGCATTGGAGCTATGTGTCGCCACACAGTCATGTGTGTAAAGGGAATACAGGAGTGGGCTGAGAACACAGCCCTGCGGGGCTCCAGTGTTGAGGGTCAGTGATGAGGAGATGTTGCTGCCCATTCTAACCACCTGACGTCTGCCTGACAGGAAATCCAGGATCCAGCTGCACAGCGAGCAGTTTAAGCCCAGAGCCCGGAGTTTCTCATCAAGCTTGGAGGGCACTATGGTGTTGAACGCTGAGCTGTTCATGAATCATGAACGCAGCTTCACGATTGCTGTAATTAAGTGAATAGCCACAGTCTACCGGCTGATTAATATTGAGGAAGATGAAAGTCTAGGGATTTAAAGCCTATTGCAGTGGATATGCAACCAGGGCCGGCGCTGGCCAAATGGATGCCCTATGCAGAGTTTGCGTGGTATAAGCATGAAGCGATCATCTGTGTTCCGC
This sequence comes from Moxostoma hubbsi, assembly GCA_032164185.1. Taxonomy (NCBI): domain Eukaryota; kingdom Metazoa; phylum Chordata; class Actinopteri; order Cypriniformes; family Catostomidae; genus Moxostoma; species Moxostoma hubbsi. Next base: position 54,894,286 of record JAVLUX010000006.1, read on the forward strand.
AACTGCTTTCGTGTCCTTGAATAATGTGTAACTTTATGCCCTCCTAGTGTAAGATGGTGCCCCCCTAGGGAGTTGGTGCCCTACGCAGTCTGCGTAGTCAGCTTATAGGGAGAGGCGGTACTGTATACAATCCATGGGGAGAGTTGTTCTTTCAATTTGTCAAACTCCCACTTAGACTATGGTAAACATTTAATGTTACTTTAAAGTGTATTGGCCTTTAACGAGCCCAAGAGAGCACATGTCACACCCCTTTTCATCAAACGGATGCCATTGGTTGCCACTGGCATTCAAGGCATTGCATTTGTAAGTCGCATGGATAAAAGCGTCTGCTGAATGAATATATGTAAATGTACTTGAATTGGTGCTATTTTAGGGCATTTCTATTTTTATACTGTGGAAGGCTTTGTTTGGAACATGTAAATAAAGCATTATATTGTTACATATTGTTTTATTTTCTTTCCTAAGATGGACATAAATGCATTAAGACAGGAAAAGAAGTATATATGGTGTAACATTTCAGTATTTTCAAAATACTGTATGCGATTAATCACGATTAACTACAAACATTTTGCGATTAATCGCCATAAAAAAATATTATCGACTGACAGCACTTTTTATGACATTTGGTCTGGAGTGTATTACACAATATATCAACAGAGAACTGTTTATACCAGACTAACCTGGGCTAGCAAGGGCACTGTGCACTTTCACATCTCTTATCTTAGAAATGGCACATGATAAAGCTGTGATCAGTGTCAACACACAGTTGAATGTCTCAATTCAATTAAAAGTTCACTTATCACAACACTACCCACAAAAAACAACAGAATAGATCACTTTTAAGATCCCCTTCTGTTTATCTGTATATCTCCAATAGTATATGTTTGCTATACTGCACTGTCCATAGTTTTAAGCCACCTAAAGCAAGACAACAACTTCAAATAAGACATCTTTAGAAGTGACAACACAAAATGAGATATATATTGAGTGGTATGATCATTAACATAATTATGTTGTTAAACTGCTCTACAAATGTAAGAGTTATTTCCATGGCTCACATGATCAAGATCAAAAGTAGCACAGCAGATTCATCTACTGGCCATGGGAAGAGTTTGGTTTGGAGACATGACGCCATCTATTGGTTACTTCTGCTAGTGACACATTTATTTAAGACCTGTCAGGCAAGATAAAAGTTACATTTAAATTAAAGACAAAGATTGACACAGCATTTGTGTCATAATGTTGATTAGCACAAAAATGTATTTCGACTTGTCCCTCCTTTTCTTTAAATAAAAGTACAAATGTGTGTTCCAGTGAGGCACTTACAATGGAAGTCAATGGGGTTTAATCTGTAAACATTAAAATACTCATTGTTTCAAAAGTATAGACACAAGGCATAAACAATATGTGTGTTTAGTGATATAAAATCAATTACTGACCGCATCTGTGTAAAGTTATATCCAATTTTACAACTTTGTTGCCATCACGATGTAAAACGACAGCAAAAATTACTCAAATATTACACAAGTTTGAACAGATGAATTAAAGTAAGTGGTTTTATAGAATTATAAGCTTCATATTTCTGCCCTAAAACCCTCCAAAAATGTACCCCATTCACTTAATTGTAAAGGTGGTCGCACACCGGAACGAGAAACGCCACGCCACAGGTATCAAACACGGGCCACGTCGATGCGGTTCAGGCTGCACACAGTACACACACAAGTTACCACGGCTTTTCCCTTGTTCAAGAACGAAGAATGCTTAAGTAAATAATTGACATCCTTTGATAATGATTTGGGTTGAATTTAAAGCAGGGTTCTCAAGTTTGAGCAAAAGCTTGGAGTGAGATCACATGCGGTTAGGGGAGGAGCCCTAATGAAGCCCCGCCCCCGCCCATCCCCGCCCCCCAGTTTTACCCATTGTTCATAACTAAGGAGCACAAATTGAAATTATAACAATTGGTAAATCTGATAAATGACAGAGCAATTCATCACATCAAATATATCTCTTTAATGTAATATTTCAAAATTACAAATATAGCCTACCAAAAATATAACAAATTGCTCCAAACAGTTTGGAAAAACAAATCTTTTTGCATTTTGAATGCGTCTATACGAATGATTTATTGTGTGGTGGGACATTGTGAACAAATGGACATATTAGAGTATTAAAGTTGTGTGTGTGTGTGTGTGTGTGTGTGTGTGTGTGTTTGTTTGTTTGTGTGTGTGTGTACACAAGAGTACACACTCCAGCTTATGAAATGTGTTTTGTGTTGTAAAGGTTTGTTGCACATTTTGATGCCTTGATAACAGGGGTAGGGGGCTCCCACTTGAAGCACTGTGGCTCGATGCCAGACATTTTCACTGTCATAATGGATGACAGTGTTCCGTCCAGAGCCAACCTGTTTCTAGTTTTGGTTTTGTTCAAACCTACAACAGAGAACACTCTCTCTGCATCTGCATTGGAGTGGGGAAGAATTACCTGACATCTTTGAAAAATACAAATGCAACAATGACAATGATTAATGTATGTTTTGACAGGATATCAAATATTACCCAGAGCAATCTGCTGTAATACATCCTTAATGTAACTAGAAAGACTATTAATACAGTATAATATAATTTAAAATAAAATGAAGAAATCTTCATTCCTTTCCATACCCACTAACATTTCCCTTAGTTTCAGATAACGTAAGATAGCCAAACTGAGCCTGGTTTCAAAGTAGTTATAGAGTTTTTGACTGCATCAATAATAATGTATACGATGGGCTATATATTAAATGTTCTAGCCTAAAAATGTTAGACGAGATTCTTCCAACTTACCTTCTTCTCCATCACGACGTCGACGTGTGTTCGCGCGATGTTGTTGGTTACCTAGTAACGAACGTACGGTGGCCGAGAATGTTCCGTCAATTTCTGTGTGTTCGCGCATATATGTTGCCTAGTAACAAACGCAATCTGGCGGAGATACGCGCTGGCGGCAGGAAACTTCACTTTCTGTGCCTGCGCCTCGTATACAGCGTTATATATAAAGGCAAAGGCATTGCCTTTTCAGCGTGAGAAATACACAGTGTGGCGTGTGAGCGTGTGAACCGGTCGAATTGCGTGTGTCTCACGGCCAATGCGTGAGACTTGAGAACCCTGTAAATTTTAGTCAAATGTGTGATTTGCGCTGCGTGAAATGAAAGAAATTTGAGCAGCTTCCGGAGTCGTAGC
>JAVLUX010000006.1:54900000-54942500 GCA_032164185.1 Moxostoma hubbsi
ACCCCCTAAACCCAGCACAACCCCTAAACCCAACACAACCCCTAAACCCAACACACCCCCTAAACCCAACACAACCCCTAAACCCAACACACCCCCTAAACCCAACACCACCCCTAACCCCAACACATCCCCTAAACCCAACACCACCCCCTAACCCCAACACACCCCCTAAACCCAACACAACCCCTAAACCCAACACAACCCCTAAACCCAACACCACCCCTAACCCCAACACATCCCCTAAACCCAACACCACCCCTAAACCCAACACCACCCCTAACCCCAACACATCCCCTAAACCCAACACAACCCCTAACCCCAACACATCCCCTAAACCCAACACATCCCCTAACCCCAACACACCCCCTAAACCCAACACAACCCCTAAACCCAACACCACCCCTAACCCCAACACATCCCCTAAACCCAACACCACCCCTAACCCCAACACATCCCCTAAACCCAACACAACCCCTAAACCCAACACAACCCCTAATCCCAACACAACCCCTAAACCCAACACAACCCCTAAACCCAACACATCCCCTAAACCCAACACATCCCCTAAACCCAACACAACCCCTAAACCCATCCCAACCCCTAAACCCAACACACCCCCTAAACCCGACACACCCCCTAAACCTGACACACCCCCTAAACCCGACACAACCCCTAAACCCGACACATCCCCTAAACCCGACACACCCCCTAAACCCAACACCACCCCTAACCCCAACACATCCCCTAAACCCAACACCACCCCCTAAACCCAGCACAACCCCTAAACCCAACACAACCCCTAAACCCAACACACCCCCTAAACCCAACACAACCCCTAAACCCAACACACCCCCTAAACCCAACACCACCCCTAACCCCAACACACCCCCTAAACCCAACACCACCCCTAACCCCAACACATCCCCTAAACCCAACACCACCCCCTAACCCCAACACATCCCCTAAACCCAACACAACCCCTAAACCCGACACAACCCCTAAACCCGACACAACCCCTAAACCCGACACACCCCCTAAACCCAACACCACCCCTAACCCCAACACATCCCCTAAACCCAACACCACCCCCTAACCCCAACACACCCCCTAAACCCAACACAACCCCTAAACCCAACACAACCCCTAAACCCAACACAACCCCTAAACCCAACACCACCCCTAACCCCAACACATCCCCTAAACCCAACACCACCCCTAAACCCAACACCACCCCTAACCCCAACACATCCCCTAAACCCAACACAACCCCTAACCCCAACACATCCCCTAAACCCAACACATCCCCTAACCCCAACACACCCCCTAAACCCAACACAACCCCTAAACTCAACACCACCCCTAACCCCAACACATCCCCTAAACCCAACACCACCCCTAACCCCAACACATCCCCTAAACCCAACACAACCCCTAAACCCAACACAACCCCTAAACCCAACACATCCCCTAAACCCAACACATCCCCTAAACCCAACACATCCCCTAAACCCATCCCAACCCCTAAACCCAACACCACCCCTAAACCATACATAAATACATGGAGGGAAACATATGCCAATGAACAAACAGACAATAAACTAAAAACAATGACAAACTAGAACTGATAACAAAGTAATGAAGCAATGAACCAATGAAAACAAGACATATGAACATGGAGGGAAACAGGAACAAAACACGAACAAAAACACATCTAGATGTTACAGTAATACTTGATGTAAAGTAAACATTCACATTTTAATGGAATTGACTTGAACACAGAATGTGCGAAAATAGAGAAGCGACAGAAATGTGATTGCATCAGTGTAACCAAATGTTCTGTTTAATGCTGACTCTAGTGTTAGATGTCTCAGTGCTGTCTAACAATGTCTCAACCGTGCAATGATGTAACACACATTTACACTTCAACACTGGTTAGCGCACCAACAGAACGTGTGAGTTTGAGAAACCTCTGCTAGACAAGATTAGTTGCATTTAAAGTACAATTTCCTATTGACACAAATTAGACTTTAATGCATTATTAGAGCCAAATATCACAATTATTGTTCGTACTTCAGGTTAGATATTTGAACAAACACAAACAACACACACACACACACACTCAAACTTAAACACACACATACAGACACACACACACTCTCTCTCTCTCTCACACACACACACGCACACACAACACACACAACACACACACACTCAAACACAGACACACACACACACAAACACACACACATGTACACACATACAGACAGACACACATACACACACACACACACACACATCTATTGATCATTTTATGTTGCATTTGGGAATATTTGAATCGTGGATAAATATTAAGCTTTGGCGTACAGAACGTTTGTGCTACAGACTTTTGTTGAGGAAAGGTGACATCACTGAATGAAACACCCAAGAAACTGCATAACAACGTGCTAAAAACACACAGGACACCCACAGCCTTTCCCCTGTTAGTTTTGGGCAGTCATGCACCATTCACATTTTATTCTGCAAACATAAAACTAGCCTTTTGAAAAGTTATCCATTGTTTATTTTAACATCAAAGTAATGAACAAATGTGGTAAATCAGTGACACTTGAGGACTAAATTTAGTTTCATTAAGACTTTAATGACTATCCATTTATGTTGCAATAAAAACGAGACACTCCCATACTGATTTCACTGATAGGCTGACGCATAACACTCCCTCTAGTTTTTTTGTTTCAGCTATCAGCTCAGTCATCAACACCAACTATTGCCAAAGCTCTCGGATCTCACAGTCAATGCACACAGGTTGACCAGAGCTTCAAAAGAAGGTAAGACATACTCCTACTAACTCCAAAGACATCTCTATGATATGAATGAACTGCTTCTCGGAGAACTGAAGATAGACTTTATTAAAGCTCTCTTTCCCAATGAACACTGTAGATGAAGGTGCTGAAGGTGTGTTCACATTCCAGGGTGCATTATGTATGTGTGTAAACAGGCTGTGAGCGGTAGGACAGCTGTTGATGAACCGTTGCTATGGCCTCGGGAGATAAGAGTGGAAATTCCTAAGACTTGCCATTCAGAGGGACACGCACCGCATCACATCGCTTTAATTACTGCACTTCAGATGTACATTCACTAGAGGAGTACGAATAAAAGAGGAACACTTGTGTCTAACCGGAGAACTGAACTGCACTTTTACATTTCTGAAGAAGACGTGAGTGGTGCATGTGCTGGAGTTGGCCTGACAACTTTACTCAGATATTTGTTAATCCATTGCTAAGATGTTCTAAACAGTCTCTAGTGGGGTCAATGGGGTTGTTTGGGTGCTGCTAAGGTGTTCTTGGTGGTTAGACTTGAATTAAACTAGTCGATTAAACTAGTTTCCATCCACTGTTTTGTTATCGACAAAGTGAAAATGCGTAAATTAAGGGTGCCTGGGTAGCTCAGTGGTTAAGATGCTGGCAACCACCCCTGGAGTTTGCTAGTTCGAATCCCAGGGTGTGTTGAGTGACTCCAGCCTGGTCTCCTTAGCAACCAAATTGGCCCGGTTGCTAGGGAGGGTAGAGTCACATGGGCTATAATGTGGTTCTCGCTCTCGGTGGGGTGTGTGGTGAGTTGAGCGTCCTCAACAAGTCACATGATGAGATGCACGTATTGATGGTCTCAGACGCGGAGGCAACTGAGATTCATCCTCCGCCACCCGGATTGAGGCGAGTCACTACGCCACCACGAGGACTTAGAACGCATTGGGAATTGGGCGTTCCGAATTGGGGAGAAATATCCCCCCCAGAAAAAAAAAACTCGAAATTTGCCGTCTTCTACCTGTTTCCATTCAAATGGGCTTTTTATGGATAAAAATGGTGTGTGATGACGTCATGCCTAAAAAAAACACTTTGTTACATACGTTTAGGTTTATCGCAAAATGAATCTGCCCTAAAGCCGTTTCCATACATAAATGTGTGTCGCTAATTCGCCTCCCAGATTTTTCCCCAATCGCAGGTTGCCATTGGTTACGTCCCGAAAGTCAATCATCATGACCCTCTTCAAGTCTCAGTATCAGGATCATCATGGATGTGTTTATGATGCGTGTAATATCAGTGTTACATATATGATACATTCCTCATATTCAATATTTTAAACATCTAAAGCATCACCATGACGACTGCATCATGTCCCGCATATTTCTCCAGTGACTTTTAACCACCAGCTGAACTTGATTATCATCTAAATTAATTTAATGTCATAATGTCATTTATATTTTCTGAAGCAGTAAATGTGATCCGAGGTAAAGAGGGTTCGATGTAACATATTTAAACGTTATAAAATGCCCAAAAGCTGGTTTTCTGAAAGTGAACTCCACAAATAGTTCTGATAGTTTATAGTCTTGAGAAACGTCTAGAACATTCTGAGAATGTCATTCTTTATTCAGAATGCAGCAGCACGTCTGGTCTTTAATGAACTAAAGAGAGCACATGTTACTCCACTCCTCGTCTCTCTCCACTGGCTGCCGGTTGATGCACGTATTAAATTCAAGGCCCTGATGCTGCATACAGAACAGTCACTGGTTCTGCTCCAGCATACCTAAAAACCATTTCTGCAGAGCGACACACCCACTACGGTCGGCTAAGGAACTTCAGCTTGTTGTACCAACAGAAAGAGGCACCAAAACTCTTTCCCGGACTTTTTCTTTGTCTTCAGACAGACAGCTAAAAACGCATCCTTTTCCAAGAGCACTTAACCAGTCACTAAAAAAAATTATAATAAAAAAATAATATTAAAAATAAATTCAAAATTTTTTTTTTTTGCAATTGTATATGTTTTGAACACTATTCTGATGCAAGTGAAACTTTGTAAAACAGCACTTTTCATAGCACTGTCTCCTTAAGACGATTCGCTTAAGTTTTCCTCTTTTGTAAGTCGCTTTTGTAGCATCTGCCAAATGAATAAATGTAAATTCATCTACAGAACAGGGTTCGGCTAATTTAAGTTTTTGTAAAGAAAAGGTATAAATAGGCCTAACAATATAATTTTTATTTAGTGCTTCATTCATTTGGTAATTTATTTTATTTAATACAGGGAATTTTGCCTGCATTTTTTCAAAAATAATAATTCAAATAATTCAAAATCAATCATTTAATAGAATCCGGTTATATGTTAGTGCTCCAAAGAAGCACACTGATGTTTTTCTGCAGTATTGTGTATTTATTTTTAAATATCTTTGTGCACAGAAATTATATGTGTTTTATACTGTGGGCTAATTCTGTAACTGCCGTCTATTATTTTAAATGGTGTGGAAAAGAAACTTTAATATATAAATGAATGGATACTGCGATTAATCACAAACAGTGGCCGTTCATTTGTTCTCCTTGTACTTATCGATAACCGGTGCATGATACAAGATATTTGTGCTGCACTCCTGGAAGTGTCATGACACAGATGTGTTTGCCGCACCGGATCTGTGCAGGTGTGCCGTTAGAGTTGCCATTTGTAATTTTTGCACTGCTAGGATTACCTTATGTGGTGGAACTACATTTAAAACTTTTAACATGACTAATTTGATTACTCACATTAAAGCTTCACCCAGCAACGAATATGATGAGTTGGTAAAGTGTATGCAGCTTCAGTTTCATCATTTATAATTTAAGAAAAAAAAATCTGACCACCTTAATGTGAACCTAAATGGCTATTCAAAATTCAGTGTATGTGAATAATGTCAATGAGCACGTTTACATGCACATACTTACACCGATTATGCTAATAAACCGACAACGCGTGTGGTCACGTAAACGCAATAAACGTTCTTGCACCGATTATGAGTAATAAGCCGACAACGTGTGTGGTCACATAAACGCAATAAACGTTCTTGCACCGATTATGAGTAATAAGCCGACAACGTGTGTGGTCACGTAAACGCAATAAACGTTCTTGCGCCGATTATGAGTAATAAGCCGACAACGTGTGTGGTCACATAAACGCAATAAACGTTCTTGCGCCGATTATGAGTAATAAGCCGACAACGTGTGTGGTCACATAAACGCAATAAACGTTCTTGCGCCGATTATGAGTAATAAGCCGACAACGTGTGTGGTCACGTAAACGCAATAAACGTTCTTGCGCCGATTATGAGTAATAAGCCGACAACGCGTGTGGTCACATAAACGCAATAAACGTTCTTGCACCGATTATGAGTAATAAGCCGACAACGTGTGTGGTCACGTAAACGCAATAAACGTTCTTGCACCGATTATGAGTAATAAGCCGACAACGTGTGTGGTCACGTAAACGCAATAAACGTTCTTGCGCCGATTATGAGTAATAAGCCGACAACGTGTGTGGTCACGTAAACGCAATAAACGTTCTTGCGCCGATTATGCTAATAAGCCGACAACGTGTGTGGTCACGTAAACGCAATAAACGTTCTTGCACCGATTATGCTAATAAGCCGACAACGTGTGTGGTCACGTAAACGCAATAAACGTTCTTGCACCGATTATGCTAATAAGCCGACAACGTGTGTGGTCACATAAACGCAATAAACGTTCTTGCACCGATTATGAGTAATAAGCCGACAACGTGTGTTGTCACGTAAACGCAATAAACGTTCTTGCACCGATTATGAGTAATAAGCCGACAACGTGTGTGGTCACATAAACGCAATAAACGTTCTTGCGCCGATTATGCTAATAAGCCGACAACGTGTGTGGTCACGTAAACGCAATAAACGTTCTTGCGCCGATTATGCTAATAAGCCGACAACGTGTGTGGTCACGTAAACGCAATAAACGTTCTTGCGCCGGTTATGCGTAATAAGCCGACAACGTGTGTGTTCACGTAAACGCAATAAACGTTCTTGCGCCGGTTATGCGTAATAAGCCGACAACGCGTGTGTTCACGTAAACGCAATAAACGTTCTTGCACCGATTATGCTAATAAGCCGACAACGTGTGTGGTCACGTAAACGCAATAAACGTTCTTGCGCCGATTATGAGTAATAAGCCGACAACGTGTGTGGTCACGTAAACGCAATAAACGTTCTTGCGCCGGTTATGCGTAATAAGCCGACAACGCGTGTGTTCACGTAAACGCAATAAACGTTCTTGCGCCGATTATGCTAATAAGCCGACAACGCGTGTGGTCGCGTAAACGCAATAAACGTTCTTGCGCCGGTTATGCGTAATAAGCCGACAACGCGTGTGTTCACGTAAACGCAATAAACGTTCTTGCGCCGATTATGCTAATAAGCCGACAACGCGTGTGGTCGCGTAAACGCAATAAACGTTCTTGCACCGATTATGAGTAATAAGCCGACAACGCGTGTGGTCGCGTAAACGCAATAAACGTTCTTGCACCGATTATGCTAATAAGCCGACAACGTGTGTGGTCACGTAAACGCAATAAACGTTCTTGCACCGATTATGCTAATAAGCCGACAACGTGTGTGGTCACGTAAACGCAATAAACGTTCTTGCACCGATTATGCTAATAAGCAGACAACGTGTGTGTTCACGTAAACGCAATAAACGTTCTTGCGCCGGTTATGCGTAATAAGCCGACAACGCGTGTGTTCACGTAAACGCAATAAACGTTCTTGCGCCGATTATGCTAATAAGCAGACAACGCGTGTGATCACGTAAACGCAATAAACGTTCTTGCGCCGATTATGCTAATAAGCCGACAACGCGTGTGGTCACGTAAACGCAATAAACGTCCTTGCGCCGATTATGCTAACAAGCCGACAGTGTGTTTGGTCATATTGGACTGGTTTATCCAGTATGCGCATGTGCTGTGTGCATGCCTCTTATAGCACGATTATTTAAACTCTTGTTAACTTGATTTTCTTGCTTTGTCTGACTTTTTAAATATGCATGTAAATGGGCTCATTGTTTGGATTATAACTGATACTAGTAACTCTGAAGTAATTCATTATCAGTGATTTGAAACAAGGTAGCATGAAAAAGCCGAACCACCAAACTATCAGCAGATGTTGTTCCAAATAATCAGATGTCAGTCTTTTGTATCAGTGCATGCCTAATGTCAACTTTTGAGTTTTGTTTGCCATTTAATCGTTTACCAGGTAAGAGGTCCAGTTACTTCAAAAAGTAAGAGCACACCTCTTCCTTGAAAAGCTGCCAGATATCGTGAGGAATCATTCATGTCCAAGTTTCGTGCTGACAGGTTGGGTTACTTACGAGAAGTATGATTAAATGAGCATGAGCAATAATAACAGTGATGCTGCCCTAGCAAACACCACTACCTTAAACTACCTACCTACAGTACCTTCAGTAGATCACCATTATAAAATTGCTTCTTCCTAATTATGCAGCGCAATGACATGGCCAGACTTATCTCAAAGAAATAAGCATCTCTTCTCTTCTCTTATTTCACAATACTTTAGAGAAGAGAAGAGGAAACAGCGTACCACTTCCTTACCTGATTTCAAAAGGCCTCACATGACACATGAACAGAGCTGGACGGACTGGGTTTCATTGGCGTAATTAAACGCTTACCTTACAAACATACCACGACAGGTTGAAACAGTTTGGACATGTGAATTCATATAAACATGACTTTGTATTTCCACAGAGAACCGATGTCCTCCAAAGCCCCGATGAACACCACCTCGATCTCCAATGGGACAGACTCTGTCTACCCCGGTGAGGCGGTGCGCATCCTGCAGATGATCGTGACGCTGCTCATCTTCTTCGTGGGTGTGTTTCTAAACAGTCTGGTGGTCTGGGTGCTGGGGTTCCGAGCTCGCCACCGGAACAGGGGAGTGACTAGCGAGACGCAGGGCGCTGGAAGCTTTCGGACATACGTAGTAAACCTCGCACTCGCTGATTTGGTGCTGTTGCTACGTACTCCGCTAATGCTATCCTACTTGGTGCACAACTTCAACTGGACATTGGGGGAACCATTATGCAAGCTGGTTATGTTCTTACGCTGCCTTGGATTGTATGCTAGCGCATTCTTGCTGTGCGCTGTTGCAGTGGAGCGCTGCTTGTGTCTTCTCAGGCCTGTCTGGGCTCGACTGAGGCGCCCACGCTGGGCTGTGTTGCTAGCCTGTGCTGCAATCTGGGTGTTAGCTGCAGCCCTGTCTTTGCCCTACATATATGCAGCTAAACTCCATGAACATCAGAACCGCACCGCCTGCATAGAAAGTGATTTAGAAGCGGGACAAGCCTTGGTTGTGGTGGAGACCATGGCAGGCTTCTTGCTACCTCTGGTGATCTTTTTGTCCTGCAATATGGCGGTGTTGTTTTGCGCAAGGAAGACTGAAACTGGAGCTGCTACAACCCCGGTGTCATCTCCTACCTCTTCATCTGGACCAGGTTACACATCCCAGCGGCTAACACGCCTGTACCGGGTACTGTTCCTCACCATGCTCCTTTTCCTTACCTGCTGGGTGCCGTACTTCACCTGCCGCTTCCTAAAGGCTCTTTCACATAACCGTACAAAATGGAAGAATCTGCACAACGGGGCAATTGGGGGTGCGTACGTGGCACTATTCCTGGTTTACATCAAGAGTGTGTTAAACCCCATTATGTATGTGTTTGCGGCTCGAGGACTAGGCAGCACCGTTCGCGCCTCGCTTCTCTCGACAATCGAGCGAGTCTTCAATGATGAAATGTCAGAATCTTTACGAAGAAAGTCCTTACGGAGAAGAGACTCCCAGTTATAGGGGGGTTCTTGAAGGGGTTTACTGTAAATGTCTGATCTGCTACCAGGTCAACATTACAGTATGTCAAGTTGGACTAGAAGTTCTGCTGGTTGGCTCAGCATCAGGACAGCTTTGATGGAAATTGCCTAGCTGAGCATGTTGACAATGGGCACAATGGGCAATGGGTGCAGTGTGATCTACTTCACATCACATAAAAGACACTGGGACATTTTAAAAACCGTTCAGTGGACATACAGTATTTTGGAGTCTTGATGGGCTTTTTATTCTTAATGCAATTATCCTGCCTTTGCATATTAGTACCAAAAGAAGCACTGCAAGACAAGTGTTACCTTACGAAGGTCTACAATAAAGCACAGTGACAAAAGGCCTGTGTAGCCTTAATATTGGGCATCATTTAACCATTAATAAAGCCCCGGGAATGCTCTCGAATGTGGTCTTATGTTTTGAGGTAAGCCTTGTTGTTGGCGAAACCATTCACATGTCAGTTTCAAGGGTTAAAACAACAGAACAGACATCAAAGAATGTGGAGAGTGGAACTGATGCAAACTTGACAAATCTTTATCTTAAAGACGTTGACTTCCTAGAACATGTTGTTGATCAACTTACTGAATGAAGCCGTGTACAGGGCAGAGACTTCCAAAATAACAACTGAATTCTAGAGGTTGTTTTGATATTTTTTGCTTGACATTAGGGGTGGGCGATATGACCAATCTTATCAATTTATGAGTCAATTTATACCAAGATAACAATATATATTACAATATAGTATTTTTCTTTCTTTCTGGAAAATCAATAAAAATGGTTTCATGTATTAAATGACCATATTGTAATGTCTATTATTGAGAAATCCGATAGGGAATTAAATCCTTTATATGTGAAAACTACTTCCTCTTATTTTATTTTATTTTTTTTTTGGAACTTGACAAACAAACAAATATGTCATCTTTTGGTATCAAAATTGGTTCTCTCTCAGAATGGTTCGTGCACATTTTTTGTGTGGTCTTTTTTTCACTTTGTTTTCACTTTTGTTTTTTTTGGTGTTCCCGGTCAAAAATGACCGGCCTATGAAAAATTGCTTTATTAGCATTATGCTATATTATTACTTCATAATATCTTTTTATCAACTTGTTTTCTTTCAATAAGCACAGCTTTTGTATTTATTTTTGGAACATACTCTTCGTAGGCCTCATTAATAGTTATGCACATTGATTTTTGAGTGAAAAAAGCATTATTTGTGGATAATTTTGTCTATATATATATAAATCAATAAATGAAAACATTCTGTACTATTTCTCAAACTAGTGTGATTTAATGTTTAAACCGGAAGTTTGTTTTGAAATGCTTAGGGCTGTCAATCAATTAAAATTTTAACTGAATTAATTTCTTGGTGTCCCGATGAATTAATCGCGATTAATCACATATACAAATATTTGCTGAGAAAGCCCCTCATATAACAATAACTCAATATAAAATGATTATACATATTTATATCAATATATAATTATACATAGTTATCTTTAAAAAATTTAAAATTATATATATATAATTTATACACTGCTGAAGTGTTTCTTCACTGTATAAACTGTGTGTTGCTCATACAGCTGAAGTTTCACTTACTGCCCCCTGGAGTAAACAGGCGGTACTGCAAGCATTTCTCAGGAATCTTCCTTATTACGGTCCATGGGCATGCTATTAATTGCGTTAATTTTTTTAACGCATTATTTTTTGTTAAATTAATCGCACTGAATTAACGCGTTAAATCGACAGCCCTAATTTGTACAAAATGGCACAAATTCACACTTTTAGTGTTCACGGTCAAAAATGACCAGCCTTATAAATCTCTCAAATCATGCTAAATTTAGCAAATTATGCTATATTATCAGCAAATAGTGAATTAAAAGCATTCTTTATGGGTTATTTTGACTAAATTAAATACCATAAGTAAACATTATAATTTTTGACCAGGAACACCCCAAGTGTGACTTTGTGCCATTTTGTACAAAATAAAATAATTTGATGCACTAGTGTCATAAATAGAACAGGATGTTTACATGTTTTTTAAAATATTGGCAAAATTATCCAGAAATAATGCTTTTTTAAATTTATTTATTTTTTACTCAAAAATGAGGTGCATAAGCACAAGTTATGGAGGCCTACGATCAATACGTTCAACAATTTGACAAAAAGATCTAATCCAATATTTGGTAATAATATAGCATAATGAGAGATTTATAAGCAATTTTGAATAGGTCGGTCATTTCTGACCGAGAACACAAAATTAGGTCAAAAATGTAAAGACAGCACAAGGGTTATAAAAAAGCTCCTCTTTATTTTCTTCACGTTTCTATGGATGATATCAGCAATAACTCATCAAATAATGATCAATTGATGGAGAAGTACAGATGCTGCATCTTCCGCTATAAAGCGCTCAGAATCGGCCAACATGATCAGAATTGGCGCATGCAAACTGCTTGTTGCTTGTCTGCATAATTCCTTGACAGCACTTGCAAAAAAACCTCTCAGTCTCAAGTGAAGCCCTGAACACTGGTGGATATGCTCACGGTGCACACATGGATATTTACAAATCGCAAAATACACGATATAGCAAAATCTCTATCGATTAACACATTATATCATCGTCACAATATATATCGTCATATCGCCCAGCCCTTCTTGATATGAACGGTATTTTGTGAATGCTATGTGCCATTTGCATATTTTGTCTAACAACTGTTGTTGTAATGGGAAAAACATTATTTTGTTTGAATTAAGTCATGCAAAGTGCGCCTAAGGCCTATTTCTGTGGTGGAAAAGAATGTCAGTCCAGGGCTTCGTCACTATTTGCCGCCTGTACTGCATCTACCTGTTTGTGTGCAAGTTCCAGCAACGCCCTCACATTTCCAACTAATGGTGCTGTCAGAAGGGCTTTGACTACAGAAAAACCACACTTTAGTTTGGCATTAATAATTCTGAATGTTGCACACAGGGTCCAAAATTAACTTCAACTTTGCATTCCAAACTTTAACCTTTAACATTGCTTTTTTTCTCTTTTATTTGACTTGATTATGTCAGAATGCTATGCTGCAATTTTACAAGAAAGTTACTGCACAAAATTGTGTATCCTTGTTTCAAACATATTCAGATTAGTATAAATGCACTTGCACAACACTTGCAAAAAGTACAATGTTAAATGTTGAAACTTCTATTTCTCGAAAAGGTTGCGACAAGCCCGTCTGTACAGTTTGGTTACTATTCCTAATATGGTGAAGGCTCTGAAGATCAACATCCCTTTTGTAGTTCTGGTCAGACTATAGAATGTATATTTCTATGAAGATGTGGTGACAAAGATGTGAAACCTCATGTGTATGGGCAAACAATAATACTGACAAAAACCACAAGCTGGTCCAGTCTGAGTACATGGTAAACACTTGACTAAACCGATGAGTACAAACCAACATTGTGAGCCTTTATCAGTTTACAGAGATTCTGTAATGTTAAATGTCACATGCATGAGTTAATATCAACACTGGCCCAAATTCCAAAAAGAAAGGAAAAACCATGGTACAATAATCACACTCATGTTCTCATGAGAGCAGCTCGGAAAATGGAGCTCAAGTGGAAGAATACAAAATTATAGGTATTTCACTGTGCATGGAAGGATAGTGTCTATAGATACAGACAGGCACTAAAAGCTGCCAGGTCAGCATATATTAGCAAACTCATGGAAAATAACCAGAGCAATCTTAGATGTTTATTCAGTACTGTGGCTCAATTGGTCAGGAATAAAGCCTCAACAGAAGCAGATATTACGTCACAGCACAAGAGTAATGACTTCATGAATATCGTTACTGAAAAAATTGAAATAATCAGAAATAAGATTGGAATTATGCAATCAACAGACACATCACCTCAGAAAACAGTGTCTAATAATAATCCTTTGCTGTCATAGGTCATGAAGAGCGAACAAAGCTTGTATAAAAAACATGTATGTTAGATCCAATACCAACTAAGCTCTTAAAAGAGGTATTCCCTGTAACCTCAGAACCTCTTCTTAATATCATTAACTCCTCGCTATCCTTAGGACATGTCCCAAGAAACTTTAAAATGACAGTTATCAAACCACTTAAGAAGCCACAACATGATCCGGGAGAACTGGCGAATTATAGACCAATTTCAAATCTCCCGTTTATGTCAGAAATACTAGAAAAGGTAGTGTCCTCCCAAATATGTTAATTTCTACAGAGAAATTTTATATATGAATAATTTCAGTCAGGATTTAGGCCTCATCACAGTACAGAGACTGCACTTATCAGAGTTACAAATGACTCTTATCATCTGATCGCGGCTGCATTTCTCTTCTAGTGCTTTTAGATCTTAGTGCTGCATTCGACACAATAGATCACGACATTCTCTTGAATAGGCTAGAGAATTATGTTGGCATTTGTGGAGTTGCATTAGCATGTTTAGGTCATATTTAGCAGACCGCAACCACTTTGTCTATGTAAATGAGGAATTGTCAAATCAAACAAAAGTTAAGTATGGAGTGCCACAGGGACCAGTTTTAGGGCCTCTGCTTTTCTCCATGTATATGCTTCCCCT
The DNA here is from genome assembly GCA_032164185.1 of Moxostoma hubbsi. Taxonomy (NCBI): domain Eukaryota; kingdom Metazoa; phylum Chordata; class Actinopteri; order Cypriniformes; family Catostomidae; genus Moxostoma; species Moxostoma hubbsi. Next base: position 54,914,279 of record JAVLUX010000006.1, read on the forward strand.
GGGAGATATTATCAGGAATCTTGGAATAAGTTTCCACTGCTATGCCGATGATACACAACTTTATATTTCTTCAAAACCTGAGATTTCACAATTCTCCAAATTAGAAGAGTTCATTATCTCATTCTCATTATCAGTGAAATAAAAGATTGGATGGCCAGAAATTTCCTTCTACTCAATTCTGACAAAACAGAGGTACTAAATAGTGGACCAAAAAACTCTAAAAATAAGCCACTACAATATAATGTGACTCTGGATGGATGTACTGTTACATCATCTTCAACAGTGAATAATTAGGTGTTATATTTGATACCAATCTGTCCTTTGACAATCACATTATCAATGTTTGTAGAACAGCATTCTTCCACCTCAGAAATATTGCTAAATTATGGCACATGTCCTCTGTTGCTGATGCCGAAAAACTCATTCATGCGTTCATGACCTCAAGACTAGATTATTGTTATGCGTTACTGGGAGGATGTCCAGCAAGATCAATAAATAAACTTCAACTGGTTCAAAATGCAGCAGGTAGAGTGCTGACGAGAACCAAGAAATATGCTCATATTTGCCCCGTTTTATCATCATTACCTGTTAAATTTCATATTCATTTTATAATTCTGTAACTACATACAAAGCTTTGAATATTATATTCCATCACGTTCATTACGATCACACAATTCTGTCCTGTTAATAGTTCCTAGAATATCAAAATCCACAAAAGGAGGAAGATCCTTTTCATCTTTGGCTCCTGAACTATGGAATAGTCTCCCTAACACTGTTCGGGACTCAGACACACTCCCTCAGTTTAAGACTAAAGACTCATTTATCCAGACATACACCTCATTTATCCTCCAACACACAATTAGGCTGCTTTAGTTTAGTCTGCCTGAACCAGAAACACTGATCATGATCAATAACTCCGAATGGCATCTATGCTAATATTATTTTATTTGTTTCCCTGTCTCAACCTCCTGCTCCATTCCTGCTTGCTGTTGGACTCCACTGCTGCATGTCTCTGAGTGATGAGGACTAAATGCAGCCGGTGCCAGCCAGACATCACTCCAGTCATTTACGATGGACTTCAGAGGATGAACTGATGCCACTCCAACTGTAAGACATGTGATATATGCCACAGTCTGAACCTTGGACTTAGAATGAACCCCATCGAACCTCACCGAAATGAGCTGCTAGTTGAACTGTGTGCAAGTTGTGCTGTTTAACTGTAGTTTTATGAGCCGGGTCAATTTGACCCACTAAGTGCAACAGTGGTACTTGACTGCCAAGACCAAGAAAGCATTAATACAAGTCTGATCATACACAACCTAGCTTTTCCTGACAATATAGCTTGTTTTAAGGACAAAAATACGGAATCTGCACCTTCAGAGCTGCTGTCCACATCATCTTCACTCTTCACAACAATCTCACAGGTTTTTTCATCCATGTGATCGTCTTCATCCCTTTTCACATGTTTACGATCAGAGGAAGAGCTCAGAAGAACATCGCCTTCTGACACGCGTGTGTCTTCTGGACTTTTGGGTTTAGAACCATGAAGAATACGAGGCGTACTGGACTGATGTTTTGATTCTGTTTCCTCATCTGACTTTAAAGAACCTGCCTGTAAGGAAACACCTGGAATCAGGTCAGATCCGTCCATCCGGACAGCAGCGGCGCTTCTGATTCCAAGAACCTCCTCCGATTCTTCCGATGAGCTTCTCATTACCGTTTTAGAGCCCAGAGCTTCTCGAATGGCCAGCAAAGTTCTGGGAGAAACACCTCCATCTCTGGTCAGCTGCTCGTTATCGTCAATTACAACTGACTGTTCACCCTCATCTTCATCTGAGCTGATCATTGTCTGAACCTTGGATTTAGCATAGACCTCACCGAAATTACCGGTTGAACTGTGATGCACCTCACTCATCTCTGCCTGCATCTCCTCGGTCTATTGATGGACTACACTCTTATAATGGAATACATCAACTATCAATTAAGTGTCAACAAAAGCCTTCATCAGCCAATTAACAAAGGACAATTGCATCAATGTGAACTTCTGCAGTTAATCCAGGATGAACTTCAAAGACATTATTCATTAATCTTACAGTTCATACACAATCGATGTTTAAACACTGACACTTAACACTTACTTAGTTTAATAATGTTAAAGCATGACTTTAACTATACATAAGTCATATTTACATTATATTCATGATGTTAGTCGGAGGGGAACTGGCCCCCACAGCGAGTCTGGTTTAGGGTTAGGGTGGGGTTGGTCAGAGGGGAACTGGCCCCCACAGTGAGTCTGGTTTAGGGTTAGGGTGGGGTTAGTCAGAGGGGAACTGGCCCCCACAGTGAGTCTGGTTTAGGGTTAGGGTGGGGTTAGTCAGAGGGGAACTGGCCCCCACAGCGAGTCTGGTTTAGGGTTAGGGTGGGGTTAGTCAGAGGGGAACTGGCCCCCACAGTGAGTCTGGTTTAGGGTTAGGGTGGGGTTGGTCAGAGGGGAACTGGCCCCCACAGCGTGTCTGGTTTAGGGTTAGGGTGGGGTTAGTCAGAGGGGAACTGGCCCCCACAGTGAGTCTGGTTTAGGGTTAGGGTGGGGTTAGTCAGAGGGGAACTGGCCCCCACAGTGAGTCTGGTTTAGGGTTAGGGTGGGGTTGGTCAGAGGGGAACTGGCCCCCACAGCGAGTCTGGTTTAGGGTTAGGGTGGGGTTGGTCAGAGGGGAACTGGCCCCCACAGCGAGTCTGGTTTAGGGTTAGGGTGGGGTTGGTCAGAGGGGAACTGGCCCCCACAGCGAGTCTGGTTTAGGGTTAGGGTGGGGTTGGTCAGAGGGGAACTGGCCCCCACAGCGTGTCTGGTTTAGGGTTAGGGTGGGGTTAGTCAGAGGGGAACTGGCCCCCACAGTGAATCTGGTTTAGGGTTAGGGTGGGGTTAGTCAGAGGGGAACTGGCCCCTCTCCCAAGGTTATTTTTCTCCATTAATCAATGATTATTTTCTTTTTTCACGATTTGCTGGCAGGCCCATCCGAGCTTACAAGGTTAAACTTTGGCTTTGAGTACAAAATTGCAGCTGTCTGGGATACCCATAAGCCCTTGCACTTGAATAACTGATGTATGTTTGGTCAAGGCAAGAGAACTTATGGAGAAATATAATCATTGTTATTAAAAAGTGAATATAGTTATAGTTCTTCAAACTAGGGTGATTAGCGTTACTTCTGGTGAACTTTGAGCCTGAAAAATCGGAGTCAGTCTTCTCTACTCAATTATACTTTAATCACAGATGAGTTAAGTTTACTTGAAACTAGTAAACTTGAAACTAGTGTGTTTACTTTGGGAAATCATGGAAACCGATTGCCTTAAAAAACCTGAAGTCAACTAATTAGATGTGCATTTTGAGCTTTAAAGGAAAGCTGTTGTTTTTGGCAAGAGCCAAAGACAGAAGAGCCTCAACTTACGCAACAATTCTGCCAGTGTAGTCAAGTACAAACACCTCCAAATATTTCTCAACTTACCACAGTTTTTCTTTGACTGCTCCGGATGTGAGCCTTCAACACTAGGCATAGACTTCAAAAACACACATAGTTGTAAAAATTGTATGGATATTTTTATTAATTTTATATACATTTTCAATGAAAAGTGAGAGCAGCTTCATCTCACTTGAGATATCTCACGTGTCTTCCTCTCTGCGGCTCCTCTGGGGCCCCTTGTCGAGGCACTTCCTGACCCTTGGGCTGGTTTCATAATGATGATCAATGTGTCAAAACTGAAAATTATATGAAACAAATACATAAACTGAGATTTTTATAACTCCAAGCTAAAATCTGACAAGATCGCTAAGATAAATCATATTAGTAACACTAAAGTACCATGATTTCACAACTTTGAGGCATGCGTAACTGTACAAGATTGTCTTTAAAATACCTTTGATAATTTCAATACTCACCAGATTTGTACCAAATGATTTAGAGCGGGAACTGATCTGTGCATGTGCAGTGAATGAACAGTCACTTTTTAAGGGATGGTCCACATATTTTTTATAACTCGACAATAAACAATCAAACAAACAAACACAAATATAGAGGGTGATATCAAAGTGTTTGATATCATTGTAAAGAAAACATATACCTATAATGATATAAATTAAGAAACTGCTGAAAAAAAGAAAATCCTTATTTTTCCATTTTCCCATTATATATCTCTGGGTGTAAATAAGGCGGTTCCGAAAAAACTGGTTTTGTTTTGTTTCCAATCATGTCACCTGTATCTGAGAAAGCGATCAAAAGTTCCAACATTACAAATATAATTGATCAAAGTGTCCAAAAACATCTCCAAACAAATAAAAGATAATAATTGTACATAAGAACTAATTACACATGCAAACACAACAATGACTAAAGGTTTGCATAGCATGCAGACATGATTTTAGTCATGAGATTTCACAGAATGAGTTTCATTCTGTGTCATTTGAGTCATCATTGAGTCTGTGTCATGTATTTGGCGCCATCTCCTGGTGGTCATATGTAACATTGTGCTTCATGTGGATTATCTAATGATCAATACATCTGATTATCTTGTGTGTGGACTCGATTGACAGATAATCATCTCATTCAGTTTCATTCTGTGCCATTTGAGTCATCATTGAGTCTGTGTCATGTATTTGGCGCCATCTCCTGGTGGTCATATGTAACATTGTGCTTCATGTGGATTATCTAATGATCAATACATCTGATTATCTTGTGTGTGGACTCGTTTGAAAGATAATCATCTCATTCAGTTTCATTCTGTGCCATTTGAGTCATCATTGAGTCTGTGTCATGTATTTGGCGCCATCTCCTGGTGGTCATATGTAACATTGTGCTTCATGTGGATTATCTAATGATCTATACATCTGATTATCTTGTGTGTGGACTCGTTTGAAAGATAATCATCTCATTCAGTTTCATTCTGTGCCATTTGAGTCATCATTGAGTCTGTGTCATGTATTTGGCGCCATCTCCTGGTGGTCATATGTAACATTGTGCTTCATGTGGATTATCTAATGATCAATACATCTGATTATCTTGTGTGTGGACTCGTTTCAAAAATAATCACTGACTCTAAATAATGATATGTGATATTTTATGTTCTGTTTATTATTCGTGAAGTTATTAGTGAAAACATGTCGTATAAGCAACACTAACAGAATTGTCAAAGACATATATTTAGCTGTTACTCGCTATATTTTCATCTGTGAGTAAAACAAATAGTCTGGTTGTATTTTACTCTTTAAGATCTTTCCAACAACATATGACACATGAATATTTGATCAGTTTGATGTTTTACTGATTGTAATAATATGTGCAGTGCAAAATTATTCATAAATGATAAAAACGTAACACTTCTGATTTATCTGCAGATTTCAAAGCACTTGTTCAGTTTTGGTCATAATGTCCACATGCATTAGAAAGTAGAGCGTCTAAACATTCAAATGATACCGGTGCTGTGCTGGTCAAGACTATAGTTAATCATATTTTGACAATTCAAAGCCCATCCGAGTTTAAAGGGTTAAAAATCTAAATTATGAGATAGAAAGTCAAAATTATTAGATAATAATAAATCTCATAAGTATGACTAAGCCTCTCATAATTTTGAATTTGTTTATTAAAATTTCAACTTTGTATCTCATAATTTTTAATTACTGAATCACTTTTTTATGTGGCAGAAATCAGCTTCCATAATATACTGCTACTATTCTAAAAACAAAACAAAAGTGAAACTTTTCCAGAAGGCACATTTCAAGCTGCAGGATGCTAAATGGTTGTCACATGTGATCTAATCACATTGCTTTTTAATCTTAGTGTAAAGGGATTAATGGAAAGGAGGAAGCGAGAACCGGCTTGACAATATAAATAATAGTTTAATATAAAACTGAGCCAAAAAGACAAACACACACACGGGTGTCAGACAGCTGTCCGTTAATCTCTCTCTGTCCCACTGCCGTCTCCAGTCGGCCTTTATCCCTCTCTGAGGCTTGATTAGCCTGATTAGGGGCCGGGAGTGAGCAATCATGACCCCGCCCCACCCTCCACCCTGCCACATTCCTCCCTCATTCTCTCAAGCCTGGGAGCCCCTGGCATCACTTACACCCCGCCCCTTTCCTTGGTAGGGTCGTGCTTTCCGCCCCGTCTGCCGGCAGGTCATCCCCGTCTACCTGGATGAGGGAGGGAACAAGGGGAGGGGAACAAATTGTGGCACCTATGGGCCATAATGGCGATCGTGCCAAATTAACAATAACATTTAAAAAACAAGAGGAGGGAAAGGCCAACGGGAAGCGGCAGTGGGAGAGAGAGAGAGAGAAAAACGTGCTCGCTGAATCTCCAATACGTCCTCGGCCACTCCACTACCCTCTAATGGACAACAGCCGAGCCTCCCCAGGAGGATCAGAGGCAGCTCTCCGACCCCTGCCGGACGGAACGCCCTGCCACGTTCCGGTGGATGGAAGGGGTCTTCCCCGTCCATGGCAACGGTCGGCAAGGAGCCCCTCCACGTTTCAGCGGCTGGTAGGGGTTTCCTTCGCACCTAGCAGTCGGCAGCGTTCGTCCGCTCTGAGGCGGTCAGGCTCCTCCGTCCCCCGGCAGATGGCCGCGGCTGCTCCGTTGGGGTGGATGGTAGTGGCGAGGACTCTACTACGGCGCATCCCTCCTCCTTACCGGGTTTCAGCACCAGTGTAAAGGGATTAATGGAAAGGAGGAGGCGAGAACCGGCTTGACAATATAAATAATAGTTTACAGAAAATATCTCCAAAACAACTCAAAAGCATAATTACAGAGTATGAAATTCAACGTTTGATAAAAAATGCACCAGATACAAATCACATGTCTCACTTCTTTCATTTCTACCCTGCTGTTCAAACATAAGGGCCTTAATACTTCTCTTGTGGTAACATGACATTTCCTGTTTAACACCTCTTTTATCAAGCCTGCAAACTCCTTCACAGAACAAGTCATGACCACAAAAGCAAGCGATATCAACCTCACATCCATTAAACACATTCCGAATATTAGTAATGCCACATCCGTCTCATTAGATGCTTTGCTCTGCCATTACTAGATGAAGTTCAGCGATGTTATCTCTTAAAGAAATCTACACTCTATCAGAGTTCAAAAACTCTGTCGAAGGGACTCAGGACTTTGTGAATGCCGAGCATGTTGGACTGGCTGATTCTCTGAACGGTCCAGGGGTTTTGACTGCTGGATTCTCTCTCGACTTGTTCCTGCTGCAACGCTGCCAGACTCTCTCGGCTAACGACCTACAAGAGAAATAAGAGCACATTACCGATTTACAAATACCTACAATGTTAACATGTTAACTGACATCAGACCTCATGTGATGCATCTAATGGTGCCATATTTGATTGTACAGCTTCAGAAGAGGGTCTGTATTGTGTCAAAGTACCATTGCCTACATTCACCTATATCTAATATCTATCTGACCTTTTAATATTTTGTTCTCCATCTCAAAACATCTGCAAACGCTGGATGTTTTGGTTTCTTATCTGGGTTTCACTTGCACTCATCCTCTACAAAGGACAGGACTTTCCCATTTACGCCTCAAAACTACCCGCAGTTAAACCGCTCTAAACTAGTTTAGGGTGTTCGTCATGAAACCTGCCTGCCATATATCCCACAAAAACAAATATTGAGAAATTATATTTTTGTATGTTGAAAATAAACCCTGTTTTTAGGGTTTATTAAATGATTATGTAACATTTTGTCCCATTCCTCCAGACAGAACTGGAGTAACTGAGTCAGGTTTGTAGGACTCCTCGCTCACACACGCTTCTTCAGTTCTGCCCATTTCTATGGGATTGAGGTCAGGACTTTGTGATGCCGCTCCAATATCTTGACTTTGGGTCCTGAAGCCCTTGTGCCACACCTTTGGAGGAACACTTGGGGTCATTGTCCATTTGGACGACCCATTTGTGACCGAGCTTTAACTTCCTGTCTGATGTCTTGAGATGTTGCTTCAATATATCCACATAATGTTCCTTCATGATGTCATCATCTATTTACTGAAGTGCACCAGTCCCTCCTGCAGCAAACACCCCCACAACATGATGCTGCCACCCCCCACAACATGATGCTGCACCCCCCACAACATGATGCTGCCACCCCCCACAACATGATGCTGCCACCCCCAAAACATGATTCTGCCACCCCCACAACATGATGCTGCCACCCCCAAAACATGATTCTGCCACCCCCACAACATGATTCTGCCACCCCCAAAACATGATTCTGCCACCCCCAAAACATGATTCTGCCACCCCCAAAACATGATTCTGCCACCCCCACAACATGATGCTGCACCCCCAAAACATGATTCTGCACCCCCCAAAATATGATGCTGCACCCCCCAAAACATGATGCTGCACCCCCAAAACATGATTCTGCCACCCCCAAAACATGATGCTGCACCCCCCAAAATATGATGCTGCACCCTCCAAAACATGATTCTGCCACCCCCAAAACATGATGCTGCACCCCCCAAAATATGATGCTGCACCCCCCAAAACATGATGCTGCCACCCCCACAACATGATGCTGCACCCCCAAAACATGATTCTGCACCCCCCAAAATATGATGCTGCACCCCCCCAAAACATGATTCTGCCACCCCCAAAACATGATGCTGCACCCCCCAAAATATGATGCTGCACCCCCCAAAATATGATGCTGCACCCCCCAAAATATGATGCTGCACCCCCAAAACATGATGCTGCCACCCCCACAACATGATGCTGCACCCCCAAAACATGATGCTGCACCCCCCAAAATATGATGCTGCACCCCCCAAAATATGATGCTGCACCCCCATGCTTCACGGTTGGGATGCTGTTCTTCACCCTTTTTCCTCCAAACATAACGATGCTCATTATGGCCAAACAGTTCGATATGTGTTTCATCAGACCAGAGGACATTTCCCCAAAAGTGAGATCTTTGTCCCCATGTGCACTTGCAAACTGTAGTCTGGCTTGTTTATGGTGGTTTTGGAGCAGCGGCTTCTTCCTTGCTGAGCAGCCTTTCAGGTGATGTCCATATAGGGGTCGTTTTGCTGTGGATCTAGATACTCGTCCACCTGTTTCCTCCAGCATCTTCACAAGGTCCTTTGCTGTTGTTCTGGGATTGATTTGCACTTTTCACACAAACTACGTTCATCTCTAGGAGACAGAATGCGTCTCCTTCCTGAGCGGTGTGATGACTGTGTGGTCACATGATGGCGTCTCCTTCCTGAGCGGTATGATGGCTGTGTGGTCACATGGTGTTTATAATTGTGTACTATTTGTTTGTACAGATGAATGTGGCACCTTCAGGCATTTGGAAATTGCTCCCAAGGATGAACCAGACTTGTGGAGGTCCACAATTGTTTTTCTGAGGTCTCGGCTGATTTATTTAGATTTTCCCATGATGTCAAGCAAAGAGACACTGAGTTCAAAATATATCCACAGGTACACCTCCTATCAGAAGCTAATTGCCTAAAATTAGTTTTAATGCCCTCAACTGCATAATAGGTGTATATGTATATATATATATACACACACCTTATATTTATAAATACATATACATAATATATATTAATTTAAATATTTAATTGGACCTGAATGTTTTCATGAGTCACCCAGTTTTTGTGTTTGTATCTTTGCTATCACCTTGCGAAACTACCTTTAAAGACAATATATAAAATAAATAATGATATCCACGTATAAACTTTACTAACAGAACTCCAGTACATATAGCATATACTGTAATAAATGCTGCACAACACTTTCTGCATTTAAAGTTATTGCTACATCTGTTCTGAGGACAAGATGATTATGAAAGTTAGTTATGTAAGGCAAAACTAAAGTAATTCAGAACAAACCTTGACAGGAACGGGAAGTTTCTTGGCAACCTCAGAAAGCACGGCCTCGACCTCGCCCAGCTCAACGCGACCTCCGACCTCTACGATAAACCGGCCACATTTCACCGGAGTCACATAGTGGTCGATGGCACCTTTACCGCCACCCATCCGCTGGCCCAGTCCTTTACGAGTGATCGGCTTGTATGGAGCGTTAATGCGCCAGTGAGCAAATGTAGTGCATGTGGCGGTTAATGGTGAGTTGCATCATCTCCATGTGACCCCAGTGAGGTAACCGCCACCCAGAGCCTAAAGGTCAATAAACACAACACTACTATTGAAAAAGACCCCATGAAATGGTTTGAAGAGTGCAGTTTTTTCCCAGTATGTCCGACTGAAACAGTAAGTTGAGGTGGGACATATCAAACTTAAAAGCTCACCTTACACACATACAGTGGACTAATTGGGGGGGTTCTCTAACTCTGTCCATAGACATATAGTCAATTTTGGATGACATGCATGTTCCTCGCTGTTTTGTCGATCCTCAGCTTTGTTTGCAATGATGTCTAACATTTCACCATCAATAGATGATAACACATTTTGCCTAAGTTTGTTTATCAAGCTTTTTCTGCTGGACCGCAAAAACAATGTTCTGGATATCGGAGACATAACATTGGATTACTTACCAAAACAAGCTCACAGACAAGTAAACAATGGCTCAATTGAAAGACAACATCCTTAGGTAAGATTTGGTGTAGAGTTTGTGGGTATTTGGCGTTTACAGAAGCAGTAATAAGGACAGACACTAGACGTTTGTGTTTGCTGCCTTACGGAGCTCATATTTTACTTTGTGATTCTTTTGATAATCATTTGAACTGTGGTGTTAAGGCAAAAAAATAAACTATATGGACACATTCCTGAGAATGAGAGCTTTCATTTGATATATGACTTGCCTATTTAAGTGCTTTTTGAAAAACTTTTTATATTTATAGGCATGTTTCTACATCACCTCTAGGTGGCGCTCATTCGCGACACAAAGTTTTTAAGGCTTTGTTTGGACATTATATGTAACATAAATGCAACAGTAATGGCATTCAATGAAAGTTTCCGATTCTAAGCTTTTGAATGCTACAAATTTTGTATCCAGGGACTTTTGCAATTTTAAGTGTAAACTTATCGCACATCATTTCATTAGATAACAACATATCAAACAAACACTGCTGGGTATTATTTAATTTTTTTCTTAGAACAAACTTGACTTTTCAGAGGCAGTTTTTCTAGCACCACTATATTTCTCTTGACTATTTCAAGATAAGACAAGATGAAAGAATTGATGAAAGATGAAAGAACACTGACCACAATCCCGTACTGTCCCTTGTTCAATGTATTTGCCGCTTTGGCCGGTCCCTGAATGTCACGTAATCTCTTCATCTCCTTTTTTGCTTTTTTTGAAGTTCGGAACCTTATTGAGGAATTTGAGCTTCGGTCTGTCTGGTAAAACCACATCTGCATGGAAGAGCAAACAAACATTATAAACAAGAATTGACATGATGAACACGGTGAGTATTGATGCAGAATGAATTAAAATTACCACTGAAGTCTGGAGGCACTTCATAAATCCTCAATCCTGCTGACAAAACCTAAAAGTTTCTCTGCAGGACATCTGGAGAAAAGAACATGAGATAGATATATATATATATATATATATATATATATATATATATATATTATACAAGTGCATTTACTAAATGAATTATAACAATACGAAAAAATATTATAAAGATACGTTTATAGTTGTGTTACTAATGTACATTTTAAGAAAATTGCATATAAACTTTAAATTACATGAATGGTCAACTGTCATACCTGGTTGGTTTGATGTCCGGGAAATCCCAAAAATACGTTTTTTAATATTGATAACATGATTCGTTCTGTAATGTAATTATGAAAATATTAATGTTTCAATTTAATTTAATTTGGTATCTCACACATTCCGCAAGGTCGCTGCCATGTTTGAACAACATCCGGTGTGTCAGTCAAACCTCTCCGGGGGAAACAGCAGCGCGCATCATTAGTTCCGTGAGTTTGAGAGATTTAAAATAATAAACGATCATTGTATTTTCTTGTAATTACTTTTTTTTTAAGACCATTGTATCTTACGGAGGACTAGGAGTGTGTTTTATTAAAAATGAAGGAATTAGCAATCTATTGTTTTGTAAAATAGTTACACTCGGGACCTTCAGGACAAAAATGTCCCCATTGAAACACATTAAAACTGTAATATTTGATCCCAGTGACATTAAAGCATCAAATCATGAATTCTCTGGTATTATGCTTTCATTCTGGATTCAAAATTGATTTATATATATATATATATATATATATATATATATATATATATATATATATATATATATTCGACCACATGGCGCCATTTTCTCATGTTTATCCTGTGGAGCAAATACAAGCTTTTCCCCAATTCTCTGTTTTCTGTATTATAGAGACCTTCAGGACACCTGAACACATGATGAAGATACAAGTGTGTGTGTGAGTGTTGGTTTGAATGTCAGAGTGTGTTTTGTATGTGTGTATTAAGAAATGTGTGTGTATGTGTGTTTAAAAAACAGCAGTGGCAGTATGTAAACAAACCGGCATTTAAAGGGTTAAAATCCAGAAAATGAACGACTATTTGGTAGTTATGATCAGGACTGATGTTGGTTTAAAAATTAACTAATTGAAAGTGGAAAATAATATTAATATATAATATTATTATGGCAGTTTATTGATTTTGGTCCTCGAAAGGACCTTAGATTAAAATGAAGTGTTATAAAAATTAAGGAATAATCAAACACCTGTCAGATGATCACATGACGTCTTGCAGTCGGCCACAGTGTGAATAGGTAACATTGTTTGTGTCTACTTTGTGCTTTTAATAAAAAAATCTAAGTAAAGTTATGATCAGGACTGATGTTGGTTAAAAAAATCGAAGTCAGTGAAAGTGGAAAATAATAATATATAATATTTTTAAGCCAGTTTTTGACTTGGTCCTGAGTGTGAGAAAAAAATAAATAAAATTTATCTGACACTTGCACAAAAATAAAAATGCATCAAATGTTTTGCAAATCACTGACATATCCCAGAATGTGATAATCCACAAAAAATAATAATAATTAAAAAAATAATAATAATAATAATTCCCCTTAGCATTTAGTACATGGAAAATAATTAATTTTTTGTGTTTTTAATTTTTATTTTATTTTTTTTATTTAAAAAAAACAACAACAGTGGCAGTATGTAAACAAACTGGCATTTAAAGGGTTAAAATCCAGAAAATGAATGACTGTTTTGGTAGATAATCAGGACTGATGTTGGTTTAAAAATTAACTCATTGAAAGTGGAAAATAAAATTAATATATCATATTATTATGGCAGTTTTTTTATACAGATATTTTGGTCCTCTAAGGACCTTAGATTAAAGTGAAGGGTTCTAAAAATTAAGGATTAATCAATCTATTGTTTTGGAAATTAATAAAATGTAAATAAAAAAACTAATAAAATAAAAACTTTACAAATTGGAAAAAAAAAATGCATTATATTTGTAATAAATTATATATATATATATATATATAAACATGTTAACAGGTTTCCAAAACACAAAAAGCTGAATTTCCTGTTGTGAGAACAGAAGTTTGTAACAGTAAATAGTTAAGTAGCAGTGTGCTGTGTGCTCGTATTTCACTGCACAGAACATCTAAAGCCACACACTAATTACAATTAGAGACACCTGTCAGGTGATCACATGACGTCTTGCAGTCAGCCAGTGTGAATAGGTAACATTGTTTGTGTCTACTTTGTGCTTTTAAACAGATGTTGCTATTGCAATGCAGACTTTATCTGTGAGATAAAACAGTGTATTTCCTGTGCACCAAACAGATGTTTTTGCATGTTTGCATCTCAGGCCATAAATGATGTCGGAGTGCTCTGGGACGAGTGATATTCCGAAACCATCTCAATCTGATTTTTCTTATTTCTTCACTGACGACGGGCATCTGCAGCACAGAGAGACCTTTAAACCCTACAGGTTTACCTTCAGACTAAATGATATCAGTGAAACTGATCGGGAACATCAAACTCTTTGTCAGTACATCACCCAACACGTCTACCAGCTCTTAGAACACAAGTTCCATCTCCAGAGGGTTTATCTGGACCAACAGAGCTTTGTATTCATGAGTCTTGGAGCACTAGAGCATGCTGGGAGTCTTGTGGTTCTGATCCAGGACTGGGGCACGATGCGGAGTGGCGTTTGGAGTTGGAAGGTGGTTGCACATGAAGGATTGGAGCGAGGCAGTCAGATTCCGTACCTGCGATGTGCTCTGCTGGAATCTTGCGCCATTATCCTAATGAACCCCAATGAAGGTGGACAAACCCTGGAACAGCACGTCCAGTCAGTCTGGGAACGCTTGATTTCGAAGAGTTCTGCCGAGCATGTCTTCGTGGTCGCCCATGGATATGGTGGACTGGCTTTTGTAGATCTGTTTTGCCATTGGCCAGAAGAGGTTGAGCATCGTGTGAAGGCCGTGGCGTTCTTGAACTCATCCCATAGCGTGTGGCATCAGCCCTTGGGCAAGGCCGGGCGTGACTGGCTAAAGTCTCACTCCAGAACTTGGATACTCAGCACAAAACCCTTGAATCGGTCTGTAGGTTCATTGAAAGCAGGTTGCCCACAGATTTCAGCAGGAACACAATGCCACGACTCAGCACCTGCCGTCTGCATGGAGTCTGTGTTTCGCTTCTTTACCAAGATAATGAAACCAAAACCAATGGCAACTCCCTTACAAGTCATCACTAGGAGCAAGAGCCGTTCCGGCGACCAAAATAACAATTAAGCTTGATGTTTATATGGCCGCTTGTGTTCTTGATGTCTTGGACTGTTGAGGAACGATTTTAGTGGATAAATGTTTCCGGAAGACCTCAATGAAAAGCTTCTATATGTTTTTTGACAGGATTTAAGGGTTCTAGATTTGCGATGTCTATATAAATCTGAAATAAATAAAGACTATGCATCATAATGATATGTTTATTAGAGGTCCAATTGATTTACTAGAGACCTTCCTCACCAAAAGCTGATTAACATTTTTGATTTGTTCAATTAGTTTGGCAGATATGAGCCGTGCAAGTTTTGGGCGTGACCCATTTTGACATTATGGCCTATATCTCCTGAACGTGAAGTCCAATTTGAATGAATCTTGGTATGCATTAACAACAGGACATATGGAGGATGCACACAAAATTTCACAGAATTCCACCAAGAGGTGGCGCTATAACTAAAACATGCGTGTAACTCTGCAACCATTGGATCATGCGATGGGAGAATACAGGCTCATATGGTTAGGATTAAGGTGGGGGCGGGGTAAGGGCATCTGCTGCCTCACAGGAACAAACTGAGGCCCCTTTGTACAATGGGCCGTTTGATTGAGGAATTCTACATTTGGTGCTTCTGTGGTATAAGTGCTGACATATCCTAAAATATCAAGTGGGCAAATCAACAAACATAGCGGCAAACAGCCAATCAATTTTCAGCTGACAATAATTTCAGTTATTAATGACCAATCATCTTGAAATTTAATACACATATTCAGGAGGTCAAATAGATGCAGTGTGTCAAATTGATTGACAATTGGCCACAAGGTGGCGCTATAATTACTGCATCTACGTTTTAGCTTTTATCTCAGGCTAGAATTCTTGATTTCTCTGATTCTTTAAGCTCTCCTAAATCAGTTTAGAATTTCCTAAAAAAAAATAATAAAAAAAAAAGCTACTTTTTCGAACTTGTCCTAAACCATTTGTCCAATTTGCATGAAATTAAGCATGTATCATCTAGAAAGTCTAATGACAAAAAGTTGTATTTTGATTTAAGCCGATAACATTTTTGTGCATGGCCCATAATTACTGATTGCCTGTATCCTGTGAGCGCAATGTCCAAACTACACAATACTTGGTACACATTGTCACTAAAACAGTACTAGGACGCATGCCAAATAATTTTAAATTTCATCCATTTATGATCATAGGGGGCGCTATAATTAAATTCAAAATATAGCCTTCGGTTTATATTTATTGCTAGGATTAATTGGCGCATATCTTGACAGTGCAATGTCCTAACTTCACAAAAATTGGTACACATAGGCAACAGGACAGTCCTAGGTCGTATGCCAAATTTCATCCATTTATGATCATAGGGGGCGCTATAATTAAAATCAAAATATAGAGTTGGATTTAGATTTATTACTAGGACTAATTGGTGTGAAATTTACAGTGCTAGGGGACACTCTAAGTAAAGTTAGTCCTCCAAACTGTTTCAACAAATCTATTCAAATGTATCCAAAGCATTCAAGGGAACTGTTCTTTGAAATTGGGCATTTTAGGACAAATTTAGGCGAGTTATCCAATCCTGCATGGACCCCGATAATTGCCGCTTGCGTCTATATTTTATTCTTAGATTATTCACCTTGTAATGAGCATGAAATCCAAATTTACCCCACTTACTTTCTTAAGACATGTTTCTGGTCTGTGAATGATTCATCACTGCGTATGGAAAAACATGTTTGTCTGCGTAATCCTTCATCGAAAAATGCAATAACTTGCTCTGTCCTTTTTCAACTGAGGTTATGGATCCCTCTTATTTTCCCACTCAACTTATTTTCCTCATTCAGCATCCTGTTTTATATAAAATACATCATATTGCAAAAGTAAAATGGGCTGTGAACAGTATGGGTGTACTCTGATTACAAAGTAAATAATATAATTTAGTTATAAAAAAATTACTGTGATCTAATATCTTTTAAATGTCAAAAATAGGATAAATCATTCCATTTAAATTTCTCTCAAGTAAGTGAATTACTTAAAGTGGATTATTTATAATAATCATTACGTATATAAAACACATTTAAAACATGCAACATTATGTTACTATGTAATTATGTTTGACAGCTGAAGGTTGCCAATTGAGGATCCAGTTTATGACCTGCGTGCGACAATGAACAAGGTAATATAGACATTATTTTAAAAACGCTGAGTAGAAAAAAAAAATTCTGTGAAGTGTTTTCAAAAGTAACCTAAATGTAATTAAAAACGTGATTGCTTTTCAATTAAGTAATCAGTCATTTGTAGTGGATTGCTTTCGTTGAGTAACTTACCCAATACCGTTTGTGAATGCTTTTTCATAATGACTTTAAATTATCTTCCTATAACAATATGATCATTTATCTTTATTTTATAAACATACAAACAAAACTTCATAACACAAATCAAACAAATATGGCATAATACATATATCAAACTGGTTTCCACAGGAAAGTCTAAATCCACTTCATCAGTTTTACTGAGCCAGAAAACGTAAACTTTGGAAAAGTTGACTTTGGGTGAAAACTCGTCCACTAAAATTTTCGTCCTTGGCTCATAATGACTGATTGCCTGTATCGTGTGAGCACAATGTCCAAACTTCTCAAAACTTGGTACACATTGTCACCATGACAGTCCAAGGACACATGCCAAATTTCATCCAGTTACGATAATAGGGAGCGCTAGAATTCAAATAAAATCAAAATATAGAGTTGGGTTTAGATTTATTGCTAGGACTAGTTAGCGTGTATCTTGACAGTGCAAAGTTCTAACTTCACAAAACTTGACACACATAAGGACCAGGACAATCTGACAACACATGCCAAATTTTAGGAATTTACTTCAATTTAAACATCATTTTCTAGATGCCGTGGTACAGCAGATCATATTTGGGAACGTTCCTCGGGTCGATTGGGCTTCGAACGATCAGCTTTCCTCTCATGGCACCGCGATAGATCACCTCAATCAGATCCATAAAGTCCTGTTTGGTTTTGAAAGTTCCCACAAACTTGGTGTGATCTGGAGATCTGAATGTGTTGAGATAAATCGAAATAATAAAATCGATTAATATTGACAATGTCACTTAAGCAGTTGCAGTTGAACGGTACAGTGGCAAAGTCAAGCAAAGAGACCATAAAGAGTCGTAGACTTAAAATACACAACTGGGACTCATAGATGATTGTGAAATACTGAAAAAGGAAATCTCAGTTAATATGAAGTCTAAAATCAGAGACATGTTTATCTTCTATGAAACGTGCAATACTAGTGCAGTTATGCCGTGTTTGGAAACATTATTTCTAGTTTTGAGGAAAAGCTACTTCTCACTTAACCACATATCTGTGGATTGTACCTTATTGCGAAACACATCCTGTTTGTATCTGCTTTTTGATGTAATGATAGTTAGAGATGTTTTAAGCTCATATAATAAACATAGTCATATGCAATATCAGTGGATACAAAGAAAAGCCCTTATCTATCATTACTCACCCATAATCAACTTTCATGTGCTGCCCGTTGAAGAAGAACACCGTTGATGGAATGAAACTGATGTCGAAGTATTGTGTGTAAATCGGTGTTGAATCCACATCCACCAGATAAATACTCGCCATGTTACTGAGATCATGAGCAGTCTTCGACAGCTGACAAATATCACACATAAACACACAGGTTAGTCAACCAGGGACTAAAAACGGTTCAAGGAACCAAAACCAGAAAGGAACAAAAATTGTAGTAGAACGTAACTGGAAACTGGAAGTGATTGACAATTGTTCCGGAGTGAAAACTATTTATTTTTTCTCCCACAATGTGGAACACCCAATTCCCAAAGCGCTCCAAGCCCTCGTGGTGGCGTAGTGACTCGCCTCAATACGGGTGGTGGAGGACGAACCTCAGTTGCCTCCGCGTCTGAGACCGTCAATCCGCGCATCTTATCACATTGCGTGTTTTTCCAGACCAGTTCACTTGTTACTCTTGCGAGATCTGGCAACACTGCGATTGGTATTTCACCCCCATGGGCACAGAGTACTGTCATTTAACATTATTAACCGCTCTTTTAGTCCGTTCTAACCGGTCACCATTCGGGAACTTCAAAATGAAAAACATTTTGTTTTTAGTCCCTGAACAGAACTCTATATCTGTATTCTACATTATAAGCACTATGAGATGAAACTTGCTGTATTACACAAACAAGATTTAATCCATTTACACTTGGAACATATGCAAATTAGGTATTACGCTAAATATACTCAAATGTGACTATTACAGGAAACCCACAGAATGTGTCACTTTTTATGTTTTAATGTGATTGACAATCACATTAGGTTTTGCTCATTGTTGCCTCATTCTGTCTGTCTGTTTAGCAAAATAAATAAAGCTAAAATTCATGAACATGGATTCATAAAAAATCCCTCTGACAATCACCAGCAATAATAATCAAAACATAAAATGTTTCCAAAATGCCACTTGAAAGACACTAACAAATGTAATTGCGGTGATATTAAATCATTAAAATTACAATGTAATTTACAATGTAAATGTAATAAAAAAAGATACATTAAAAAAAATAAACTACTTTTATTGTAAAATGACAAAAAAATTATAATAATAAAAATGACAGAAAAAATTATAATAATAAAAATGACAAAAAAATTGTAATAATAAAAATGACAAAAAAAAATTATAATAATAAAAACGACAAAAAAAATTCATAATTATTTTAAAACAACAATAACAACCAAGCAAACCCATAATGTAAGCATAAACAACGAACATAAAAACAACGAACGCCGGAATTAGAGCTGGTTTTTCCGACACATTCAGGATCATGAGCACTTGTGTCGGTGTCGCTGCGGCTCGCTTCGGGCTTGTAAAATGTAGATTTTAAAGGCTCATTATTATTACGGTTTGATATTTCTCTGTAACGTAGAACAGTGTTAGTAAAGATACTGAGAATATTCTCTCTCAGCCCTGAAACTCAAACCATTTTCTGATGCCCCAATATATATATATATATATTCAAGTAATTAAATTAATATCATAAACGTGCGACTAGTTGACTAGTAACTTAAATTAACGACCATTAGTCGACTATGAAAATCTTTGGTCGGGGGGCAGCCCTAAAGCATACGGTTACATTTTGGTAATTTTTTGGGGGGGACCAATTCCTAACGTTCTAGGAAGGTTCTTTTTATGGCTATATTTTTTTAAAACCATAAACTAATGTTTCCAGAACGTTATTGGGAGGTTATTGTTTAACAACCTTAAAAGAACGTATCTGGGTCTGTGTATCTCAGTGAGTATTGACGCTGACTATCACACCTGGAGTCGCGAGTTTGAATCCAGGGCGTGCTGAGTGACTCCAGTCAGGTCTCCTTAGCAACCAAATTGGCCCAGTTGCTAGGGAGGGTAGAGTCACATGGGGTAACCAAATATGCCCGGTTGCTAGGGAGGGTAGAGTCACATGGGGTAACCAAATTGTCCTGGTTGCTAGGGATGGTAGAGTCACATGGGGTAACCAAATTGTCCTGGTTGCTAGGGAGGGTAGAGTCACATGGGGTAACCTCCTCGTGGTGGTGATTAGTGGTTCTCTCAATGGGGCATGTGGTGAGTTGTGTGTGGATCGTAGAGAGTAGCATGAGTCTCCACATGCTGTGAGTCTCCGCGGTGTCATGCACAACGAGTCACGTGATAAGACTGACGCGGATTGACGGTCTCAGAAGCGGACGCAACTGACACTTGTCTTCCACCACCCGGATTGAGGCGAGTAACCGCGCCACCACGTGGACCTACTACATAGTGGGAATTGGGAATTCCAAAATTGGAGAGAAAAGGTGATACATTTTTTATTTATTTTTTAAATAAAGTATACAGGAGGTTCTCTAATGGTTCCTTTCAGATTTTATTTTCATAACCATAAACTAACGTTACCAGAACGTTGCAGAGGTTTTTGTGGTTGTCCCACTAAGAACAATAATAGAGAAAGTACTGATACATAACTGAATGTAATGGAACATCTTTATCATGATAAATAATCCAATGATTCACTCACAATATCATCGAGCTGTAGACACACTGAATCTTCGTCTCTGCCGAATCGAAGCACTAGAACTTTCTCAGCGACTGTCTTAATGACGTCATCAATGTCTTTCTTACACGACAGTTTAGGGAGGAAAAAACTCATGACGCTCTTTTTTGGTGCACACACACACACAATTAAAAACAAACTGAACTACATTCGCTAAATATCTGCGGCGCATGTATGATGTTTACTAATGTAAGGTGCGTCACTGTCTACGGGCCGACTAGAAACAGCATCATAAGAGTTCCTACTCTTTCTGTTGATCTGAACATAAATATGTCATTATTATTTATGTTATTTTATTACACGATTTAAAAAAACATATTTAAATCTGTTAAGTATCTAATTATATGCAACTAATGATAAACGGCGAGTAGATTTCCACACGGTACACTTTTCTTGTTGCACACCGGCAATCCGCGTGACAGCACGCCGCGAGTGGACACAGCATTACAGTTGATGGTATATTGATTAACTTTATAATGTGTGTGAATGTTATTACATGCAGAGAGAGAGAAGATTAGTTAGTCACATCCAAGCAACTAGAATGAGTCATAAATGTGTTGTGTGTCGAGGTCAAACACCTATGTATTTATGTATTCTGTTCTCCAGATTAAAACAACAATTTAATATTTTTTTTATTGTTTATTTCGTAAATGACCGGTCGGGGCAAGTTGTCACACGTGTTTTTAATGTTGTCATTTCATGCATTTGTTCTTGTCCATTTTTTTGTTTGCCTTTTACATGTTTCTGAAAAGCCTATAATAGGCTGTTCCACTGTGACAACTTGCCCCACATAGTGTGAGGAAATGCCGCGCTATAGGGGTCAAACGTGGGTTACATGAACGGTGTATTTATTTTTATTTTATTTTTTACCCTGGACAGTAACGTGGAAGTGTGTCAACTTGCCCTGGTCCCATATAATGTCATTAACTAAATTATACTTTTTTTTGTTTGTTTGTTTTGTTTTTTCCCTCAGGCAACCAAGACTTGTCTTGATGTACTTGTCTGATACTATGGTAAACACCTGTGTTTTGGTGTTTAACTAAAGTTACAAAAGATGATGTTTCAAAAGTTGTGTTCACTGGCCGTGCGATGGAGAAGAACTTCTGCTCTAGTTCAGACCGTTTCTAGAAAGCACCAGGTCCAATTGAGATTACTGGACCTCATCAGTAGACCCATCAGCACCAGCTGGAGAACCAGGAAGGATGGAGCAGAAAACGATCCTGCTGAAAAGCTTGACTTGGATATTTGGAAATCGGTGATGAAATCACAAGCCGTACACGAGGAGAGAAAAAATGGTGACGATGTGACCCCTAACCCCGAAGTGGAGCCGTCTCTTCTGGAGGCCAACCGAGAGCTGGTTGAGATGTGGCATCAAGCGGGGAAGTTTGTCCCGAAGAACATCACGGATGAACAGCTGGAAGTTCTCTCCGGCTTGACCACAAAGTCTGCCAAGAAGAAGTTCTTGAAGTATCTGGCCATCAAGGAAGGACACAAGATGTCCAAGAAGGAGAAGCAGGAAAAGAAGAAGTCTGAGCGGAATCAGGAAACAGACGGGGAATCGGAAAGAGAGGAAGGAGATTCGTTGAAGAACACGTTCATGTTGAAGTTCTGGAGTCGATCCTTGGATAAGCTCCTGAACTGGCGGGCGGCGCAGGCCATGTGCTTCGGTCAACCGCTGGTGTACGATATGAGCTACGAGCAGCACATGACGCAACGAGAGATCGAAAACACCGTTTCGCAGTTGCTGGAGACCGAAGGCTGGAACCGACGCTTTGTCGACCCGTTTCACCTGCACTTCTGCAACCTGCAGCCCAATGGGGCGTATTACCGCGAGCTCCTCAAACGCTACGGAACTGAGACCTGGGAACGCCTGCTGATCACGACCACCGCTAGCCAACACGTGGACGTGTTTCCTCCTGAAAGCCTCGTCTACCTCACGGCCGATTCGCCAAACGTCCTGCGCAAGTTTGATCACAGTAAGGTGTATGTAGTGGGTGCGATGGTGGACCGCTCCATACATTCAGGCGTTTCGTTGGCCAATGCAAAACGCCTCAGTCTCGCCACGGCCCGCCTTCCTCTCGACGAATACCTGGACTGGGACTCCGGTGCGAAAAATCTGACGCTGGATCAGATGATCCGCATATTGACCACGGTGAAAGAGACAGGAAGTTGGCAGAAAGCACTCGAGTTTGTGCCAAAAAGGAAACACGCCGGTTTTCACCAGCAGAGAGACTTCAGAACCGGAACCAAATCCAGGACGCTCGCAGACAGAGAGGAAATCTGTGCGAGTAAACGCAGAACTCCGAAGAGTCATTTTGTCCATCAGGAATCAAAGATCCGTTTGTCCAGCAGAATTCAGACAGTGCTGAAAACCAAATCAGACAGACACGATAAAGGCTGAGAACGGAGGAACTCGTGGGAGGACGAATGAAACTTTTACGTCATTGATCCTGTTAACAATAATTGCTATTTTTCATTGTATTCAATATAAATAAATAACATGCACAGATGCCAGTTTTAATGTTTTTCCAAAACTGAACAAGTGCTTTGAAATTTGCAGACAAAAATTAGATGAAAAATTGCACTGCACATATTATTGTAATCAGTAAAAACATCAAACTGATCAAATATTCATGTGTCATATGTTGTTGGAAAGATCTTAAAGAGTAAAATACAACCAGACTATTTGTTTTACTCACAGATGAAAATATAGCGAGTAACAGCTAAATATATGACTTTGATAATTATGTTAGTGTTGCTTATATGCTGCATTTTCACTTATAACTTCACAAATAATAAACAGAACATAAAATATCAGATATCATTATTTAGAGTCAGTGATTATTTTTGAAACGAGTCCACACACAAGATAATCAGATGTATTGATCATTAGATAATCCACATGAAGCACAATGTTACATATGACCACCAGGAGATGTGCCAAATACATGACACAGACTCAATGATGACTCAAATGACACAGAATGAAACTGAATGAGATGATTATCTTTCAATCGAGTCCACACACAAGATAATCAGATGTATAGATCATTAGATAATCCACATGAAGCACAATGTTACATATGACCACCAGGAGATGGCGCCAAATACATGACACAGACTCAATGATGACTCAAATGACACAGAATGAAACTGAATGAGATGATTATCTTTCAATCGAGTCCACACACAAGATAATCAGATGTATAGATCATTAGATAATCCACATGAAGCACAATGTTACATATGACCACCAGGAGATGGCGCCAAATACATGACACAGACTCAATGATGACTCAAATGACACAGAATGAAACTGAATGAGATGATTATCTTTCAAACGAGTCCACACACAAGATAATCAGATGTATAGATCATTAGATAATCCACGTGAAGCACAATGTTACATATGACCACCAGGAGATGGCGCCAAATACATGACACAGACTCAATGATGCCTCAAATGACACAGAATGAAACTGAATGAGATGATTATCTTTCAATCGAGTCCACACACAAGATAATCAGATGTATAGATCATTAGATAATCCACATGAAGCACAATGTTACATATGTATGTATATCTCTAAACCAAGATTCTCAAGTGCAAGTGACCTTCATTTCTTGACATTTCTAAACAGGAAATGCGATGAAGAGTCAGCAACTGACAGACATTATCTCTGTTGTTCAAAGCTTCAAATGAGCAGATAAGTTACATATTTTGGGTGTATTTGCTTTGTTATTTTGGTATATAATAAGTCATAAAGCAAGTCATCATGTGGTTTATTATATGATATGATCTAATGAGAAGATAATTAGATGAAACTCAGAATGCAACAATACTGAATGCACATATGCAGTTTAATGCAAACCTTTGATATGTATTTATTAAAGCAAAGAGGTGCTTTAGAAACTCAGAATTAAATGATAGATGTTCTATCCTATTGTCACCTTACTACTTTAATTTTCAAGGGGGCGCACATACTGATGTATGAATGATTTAGAGGTTGAATGTTATTTATAGAATGTTATAAAATTGTTCTTAGTAATGTGAGACTTTTAACTATAAACTAGGCCAAAAATAAATCAGGGACTTTTATTTTGAAATGACAGCGACTTGGCTCCGTTACAATGCTCTGCAGTTAACTGTTTACCAAAGTAAGCTTTTTCTATAGAAGTATTTCATCAGATGAGTTTTTGTTTGATTATTCACATGCTATGAAGTCGGAGATACGATGTAGTGCGCTAACGGGGGGCGTTCCATAAATACAGATTTCCTTGCATGCCTTCGCGTCACATTAAAACTCACGATTTAACTAATCAAAATAACAAAAAGTGCATTGATTTTTCTAATGGTTGATAGTTCCAAAAAGCAACTATAGGCACCGATTAATCGGTAAAACCGATACATCAGTCTATTCCTACTTGGAAGCATCAGTAAAATGGCTTGAAAATGACAAACTAATCACTAATGTTTTGCATTGTATGCTGTGACTTTCCAGCAAAGCTATTTTTCTATATTTTGTAAAGAATCCTTAACATTTAATGAAAATATAATAATAATAAATAAATAAATAACAATAAAGTATATATAGAATACACTATAAAACTATTATATATATATATATATATATATATATATATACTTGTTTATCTGAGTAGATTGTTATCTGGTTAATTGCCAGATAGTAAAAACTAGTAATGTTGTGTAAACATAGAAATAAAATGAATAATATCATGAAATTCACTGTATCGCCATTGAAAGCGGAACTGATGTGTTCGCTTGATGTTTCCGGGGGAGTTATTATGTGTCCACACCGCCGCCGGGTGTTGTGAGTGATGTGTGTCCTTATTAAATATCATCATTTAAACTTCTTTTGGTATTTCAACATATCAGGTATGTCCGAATCAGCAATATTCATAGAGTTGGTGTTGTCATGTTGTTTAACTTTAATCACAGATAACAGATTTATTCCTCTGTTATTGTTGTATGTTCAGAATCAGATCTTTATTGATTCAATGTTCTTTGTTTTGGTTTTACAGAAGCTCTAAACACTATGAACAACTTACACATTTAGGTTTTTAGTTGCAAATTTGCAGAATTGCTCAATTTAGATAACCGATGAATCTGCCGCTAGTTAAAAAAATATAATAATAATAATAATAATAATATATATTTTTGGAATAAAAAACGCTGTAAGGAAAATACAATGTACTTTTTTGGACAAATTTCTTAAAATTATGATGTAAGCAAATAATCAGACATTCCCAGAAGTTCCTGCATGAACCATTATATTTAATCATATTTTATTGAAATAGTAAATTTTTTTTTTTTTTAATCATTTATTTTTTTTACAGATAATTTTGTAAACCACCGCTGACCGTTTTTGCTGCAAATTGAACGATATATATATATATATATATAATGTGTTGAAAATGTTCTTAGTCCGGGTAGCTCAGACACAGAGGCTACAAGAGTGTGTGCAAAAAATAAATAAATAAATATATATATATATATAAATAAAGCAACATTTTGGTACATAACTCTGTAATTTAAATGACGTAGCCTGAAATACACAGGGGACTCTTATTTTGCAATGTCTACACTCCCAGTTGAGAGCTCCCTGAGCTCAAACACATTTTGTGAATCTTTTAAAGGGACAGTTCACCCAAAAATGAAAATTCTGTCATCATTTACTCACCCTCATGCCATCCCAGATGTGTGTGACTTTCTTTCTTCAGCAGAACAAAAATTAAGATTTTTACAAGAATATTTCAGCTCTGCAGGTCCATACAATGCAAGTGAATGGTGACCAGAACTTTATAGCTCCAAAAAGCACATAAATGCAGCATAAAAGTAATCCATAAGACTCCAGTGGTTTAATCCATGTCTTCAGAAGTGATATGATAGGTGTCGGTTAAAAACACATACATTTTTAAGTCCTTTTTTTACTATAAATCTCCACTTTCACTTTTACATCTGAAAGTCACATGTGGTGCCTGTTTAGTTTCACTTACAGAAAAAAAGTCATATACATCTTAAATCAAAGATAAACTTCTAGACTAAAGGTCGACCAATAGTGGATTTTACAACTAGACAGACAAATGAGGTCGTAATATCTGTATTGTGTGTTTCTGTTGTTCTCAGGTGTGTGAGCAGGTAAGATGGGAGTTCATGGCTTGTGGAAGCTCTTGGAAAGCACTGGAAAACCCATCAACCCTGAGACACTGGAGGGGAAGATCTTAGCTGTCGGTATCCTTTACTACATCAACAACATGATCTTATAATCCCATGGGGTTTGGGATTTGTCGTGGTAGTAACATGTTATTCTTTAGGGATGTGAAATATGACATTTTAGGGTTGTGTTTGTCTGTTTGGATCCATAACTAACCCGTCTCAGATATCAGCATCTGGTTGAATCAGGCGGTCAAAGGCGTGCGGGATCGTGACGGTAATAACGTTCAGAACGCTCATCTGCTCACACTCTTCCATCGGCTCTGTAAGCTGCTGTTCTTCAGGATCAAACCCGTGTTTGTGTACGATGGAGACGCGCCGCTGCTCAAGAAACAAACACTGGTGAGTTGGTCCAATCTGTGATCATGTTTTAAACATGAATCTAAAGGTCAAACAGGGAATACCCACATCCTCAAATGTGTCTGACAGGCGATCAGGAGACAGCGCAGGGAGGAAATGACACGTGAATCCAAACAGACCAATGAAAAACTGCTGCGGACGTTTCTGAAGAGACACGCCATCAAAGCTGCTCTAGGAGATCACAGGTGGGAACCAAACGGGTCATATTTCACCCCAATAGTAATACGAATAAATTATAATCATATTTTGCATCAAGAAAACAAAAACTTGTTTTTAACAGCTTTTAAGATGTTTGCGTTGTGACATTATTTTCATGACAATTTCAACACTGTAATGCACATTATAAATATTTATAACTGTATTATTTTAATGCAATTACATTTCCATGAATCCGTTTGAGAAATAAGAATTAATTTTTTTTTTGTTTTACATCACTGTAATTACAATTTGGAGAATTTTCATGACAATTAAACTCATTCTCCCAAAATTCTCATTACCAGATTAATTCTGGATGTTATTTGTAATTCTCATTATTTTCTTGGATATTTATTGGATATTTTATAACTAAAATCTGTATAAATTAAATACAATTATAATTGTATTATTTAAATATAATTTGGATATTTTATAACTAAAATCTGTATAAATTAAATACAATTATAATTGTATTATTTAAGTATAATTTGGATATTTTATAACTAAAATCTGTATAATTTAAATACAATTATAATTGTATTATTTAAATATAATTTGGATATTTTAAAACTAAAATCTGTGTA
>JAVLUX010000006.1:54947500-54990000 GCA_032164185.1 Moxostoma hubbsi
AAATGAGGTGTATGTCTGGATAAATGAGTCTTTAGTCTTAAACTGAGGGAGTGTGTCTGAGTCCCGAACAGTGTTAGGGAGACTATTCCATAGTTCAGGAGCCAAAGATGAAAAGGATCTTCCTCCTTTTGTGGATTTTGATATTCTAGGAACTATTAACTTTATCAGGTAACGATGATAAAATGGGGCTAATATGATCATATTTACAGACACACACACACGCGCGCACACAGACCGACACACACGTGCGCACACAGACAGACAGACAGACAGACAGACACACACGTGCGCACACAGACACAGACAGACACACACGTGCGCACACAGACACAGACAGACACACACGTGTGCACACAGACACAGACAGACAGAAGGAGACACACACACAGAGCGACACGCACACACAGACAGAGACGCACACACAGAAAGACACACGCGGGCACACAGACAGACACACACGTGCGCACACAGACACAGACAGACAGACAGACACACACGTGCGCACACAGACAGACATGCACACACAGACAGAGACGCACACACAGAAAGACACACGCGGGCACACAGACAGACACACACGTGCGCACACAGACACAGACAGACAGACAGACACACACGTGCGCACACAGACAGACACACACGTGCGCACACAGACAGACACACACGTGCGCACACAGATACAGACAGACAGACAGACACACACGTGCGCACACAGACAGACACACACGTGCGCACACAGATACAGACAGACAGACAGACACACGTGCGCACACAGATACAGACAGACAGACAGACACACACGTGCGCACACAGATACAGACAGACAGACAGGCACACACGTGCGCACACAGATACAGACAGACAGACAGACACACATGTGCGCACACGGATACAGACAGACAGACACACACGTGCGCACACAGACACAGACAGACAGACACACACGTGCGCACACAGACACAGACAGACAGACACACACGTGCGCACACAGACAGACAGACAGAAGGAGACACACACAGACAGACAGACACGCACACACAGACAGACAGACAGAAGGAGACACGCACACACACACAGACAGACAGACACGCACACACAGACAGACAGACACGCACACACAGACAGACAGACAGAAGGAGACACACACACAGACAGACAGACAGAAGGAGACACGCACACAGACAGACAGACACGCACACACAGACAGACAGACAGAAGGACACACGCGCACACACAGACAGACAGACACACGCATGCGCACACAGACAGACAGAGACGCGCACACAGACGCATGCATGCACACACAGACAGACAGACAGAAGGAGACACGCACACAGACAGACAGACACGCACACACAGACAGACAGACAGACAGGAGACACACACAGACAGACAGACAGGAGGAGACACGCGCACACACAGACAGACAGACACACACGTGCGCACACAGACACAGACAGACAGACAGACACACACGTGCGCACACAGACAGACACACACGTGCGCACACAGACAGACACACACGTGCGCACACAGATACAGACAGACAGACAGACACACGTGCGCACACAGATACAGACAGACAGACAGGCACACACGTGCGCACACAGATACAGACAGACAGACAGGCACACACGTGCGCACACGGATACAGACAGACAGACAGACACACACGTGCGCACACGGATACAGACAGATAGACAGACACACACGTGCGCACACGGATACAGACAGACAGACAGACACACACGTGCGCACACAGATACAGACAGACAGACAGACACACACGTGCGCACAGACACAGAGAGACAGACACACACGTGCGCACACAGACAGACAGACAGAAGGAGACACACACAGACAGACAGACACGCACACACAGACAGACAGACAGAAGGAGACACGCACACACACACAGACAGACACGCACACACACACAGACAGACACGCACACACAGACAGACAGACAGAAGGAGACACACACACAGACAGACAGACAGAAGGAGACACGCACACAGACAGACAGACACGCACACACAGACAGACAGACAGAAGGAGACACGCGCACACACAGACAGACAGACACACGCATGCGCACACAGACAGACAGAGACGCGCACACAGACGCATGCATGCACACACAGACAGACAGACAGAAGGAGACACGCACACAGACAGACAGACACGCACACACAGACAGACAGACAGACAGACAGAAGGAGACACGCGCACACACAGACAGACAGACACACGCATGCGCACACAGACAGACAGAGACGCGCACACAGACGCATGCATGCACACACAGACAGACAGACAGAAGGAGACACGCACACAGACAGACAGACACGCACACACAGACAGACAGACAGACAGACAGAAGGAGACACGCGCACACACAGACAGACAGACACACGCATGCGCACACAGAGACGCGCACACAGACGCATGCATGCACACACAGATAGACAGACAGACACACACACACCCTCATACTCAATTATGAGTATTACCGTACTTATAAATATAATTTTGAAATGAGCCATTTTACAGTTTCTTCTTAGTCTTTATATAAACCGGGTCAAATTGACCCATGAGTATGTCTTAGGTACCTTTTCTACAGCGTTGTTTATTAATGTATGGAATGAATCATTTCACACAGTCCGATCCAGATCTTCTCTGATTTACATCAACTTGACTGGCCTGAAACGTTGCCGCATCCTCCACAGTGTTCAAATTTCAAACGTCCATTCAAGGGTTAAAATAATATTTCTTGAATTAAGTTTAGTTTTCTTACCCTATTGTTTGTTTCTTATATCTTTCTTATATCAGAAAGTAAATATATCTTGTTTTAAGGATGTTCAGATGTTTACACTGGAGAAAAATACGTGACATTGAAACTGATGAATGAATTCTGAGGGTTCTTTTATATATATATATATATATCTGTCTTGTGTTTGTCAGAGAGTTTTTTAGAAGTGTCTGATGCTGAGGAACCATCTGAAACTGAGGAAGAACCAGTGAATAAAATCACATCAGATGACGAGAATAAGAAAGAAAAGGAAGACATGAAAGAGTCCAGCGATCACAGCTCAGATGTAGATAATAGTGCGATCAACGAGTCCAAAACTGAACCGCCTCAACCAACAGCTGCTGCCGTGAGCGAGTGGGAACACATTGATGTGGTAAATAAATGATATATTCTGTACTTAATTAAATATGTAGTGTGTAAATGACAAGCAAGAGACACGACCAGACGTCTTTTCTAATCAATGAAGCTGACGACGGTGCGTTCATGCCACTTTGCGGGTTTGTTGATTGTAAACGTTCTGGTGTGGTCGTGCCAGTTTGTGTGCAGTTAAAGACTTGATGAATGAATGTCGTCCTGTAGGAGGAGCTGGTGCAGTTAGAGAGAGATCTACAGGATGAACAGATCAGTCTGAGAGAGCAACAACAACAACAGGAACGCCACAGCAGCACCGTTACGGGACAGATGTGTCAAGAGAGCCAGGTGTGTGTGTGTGAACACGCGTGTTAATTTTTGCCCAGCTGTCTCTGAATGCTAAAGTGCGTCATGAGTGAAGGGCTCCGTATTCATTTTGTGCCTGTTCTGGGTGGTTTGACCCAAGAAGTTGTTGCTGCAGCCAGTACATCTCCAAACAGGGGTGGACGCTCCAAAAGTGTGTGGGGTTACTCGAGAAGGGGGCGGAGTTACCCCAGAAGAGGGTTAGGACAACTCCAAAAGGGGGTGGCACTTTCACACACAGTTTGGGTAAGGGTTGTGTTAGGGTATCCCTATATATTTGCTGGCAGTTTCAAGTAGGTATGGCTGCAGCCCGGAGATCTCAAAATGATGGCAGAATCTCCATAAGGGGGTGGGGTTACTCCAATTAGGGTTGGGTCATCTCCACACACAGTTACGGGTAGGGTAAGTGTTGGTTTAGGGTTTCTGTATTTCTTTGCTGGTGGATACATTTAGGTATAGCTACAGCCCGGAGATTTCCAATTGGACCGGGATCTCCAAAAGAAGGTGGGGTTACTCCAGAAAGGGGCGGGTTATTCTAGAAGAGGGTTGTGTCAACTCCAAAAAGGGGTGGCACTTCCACACATGGTTAGGGTCTCTGTATGTCTTTGATGGTTACAAGTAGGTAAAGCTGCAGCCCGAAGATCTCCAAATTGGGCGGGATCTCCAAAAGTAGGCGGGGTTATTCCAGAAAGGGCCAGGTTATTCCAGAAGAGGGTTGGGTCAACTCCACAAAGGGGCGGCACTTCCACACACGGTTAGGGTCTCTGTATGTCTTTGCTGATTACAAGTAGGTAAAGCTGCAGCCTGAAGATCTCCAAAAGAGTGCAGCACAAAATGTCATTGACAGACCTCAATATTTTAAATTTTTAATCCAATTTTGTGTTAAAAAAAATGTCTTGTGTAAAAAATGTGTCAGTTGATGCATCACGCTGGAAACGTAAAGTCATGATAAGCACATTGCATTACAGGATACATGATGTTGCTCATGTTGTGTGATTTTAAAGCGGTTTGTTTTTCAGGAGCTGTTGCGTTTGTTTGGCGTACCTTTTATAGTGGCACCGATGGAGGCTGAAGCTCAGTGTGCGGCTCTGGACCGCTCGGATCATACACACGGCACCATCACTGACGACAGCGACATCTGGCTCTTTGGTGGCCGTCACGTCTACAAGAACTTCTTCAACCAGAACAAATACGTGGAGCATTTCCAGTCTGTGGACATGCAGAACCAACTGGGTGACTCTCAAACATTCAGTTTTCATTTTATTCCGTTGACTCCAGTTTTGGAGAAGTAGACAAGCGTGACTGTGTGTCCTGTGATGTAGGTTTAGACAGGACTAAGATGATCAATCTGGCGTATCTGCTGGGCAGCGACTACACTGAAGGCATTCCAGGGGTGGGATACGTCACCGGAATGGAGATACTCAACGAGTTTCCTGGTGCTGGATTAGAACCACTCATGCAGTTCAGGTCGGAAACACATCGACATTACACCAAAGGAGATGTTTAAGAGAAATGCTCATGCTGCTCTTGCCCATACGATGACATTTTCTGTGTTTTGTCTGTAGCGAGTGGTGGACCGAAGCTCAGGAGAATAAGAAACGGGCTGTTAATCCCAAAGACACAAAAGTGAAGAAGAAACTGAGAAACTTACAGCTTCATCCTGGTTTTCCAAACCCTGTCGTGGCTCAAGCGTACCTGCAGCCCACCGTTGACCAATCAGATGCCTCGTTCAGCTGGAGCCACCCACACCTGGAGCTCATTAAAGAATATCCTTGACATTGTTTCTGATGTGAAAGTAACGTGAAAGTGTTTGTCGTCATTATTTGTGCACCGTATGTTGAAAGTGTTTCTTAACCAGTCTAAAATTCTGTCAGAGTCGTTTTGGTTGGAACAGCAAGAAGACGGAAGAGACGTTACGACCCATTCTAAAACAGCTTAATACCCAACAGGTGAAGTGCATCCAGAATCTCGTTGGTCTAAAATCCCACATAGCTGTACATTTCATGCCAATTTGCTACGACGGTCAAGTTGTTTCTCCCATTGGAGGGTTAAGACGTTTGCGTCTTTTTCGAACTTGTATAACTCAAGCAACAACTCTTGGTCTTCGGGCGTTTTGTGACTGTAACTGTGTCTCTGTGTCTGTGCAGACGCAGCTTCGCATCGATTCATTCTTCCATTTGGAGCAGCAGGAGCGGCAGGCGATCCGTAGTCAGCGTCTGCGCAGGGCAGTCACCTGTCTCAAGAGAAAAGAACGAGAGGAGGATGAGGATGAGGATGATGAAGAGACTTCTCCAGCTAAACAGGGAAAGAGTGCGGCCTCCAGGGGTAGAGAGGAGGCCCCTGGTGCTGCGGGGCCCTTAGCGGGAGGGTTTCTAGGGTCAGCGGTGCATGTAAACACCCCCACAGACCTGCCGGAGTGCGGAGTTACTCATGACAGGATGCTGATGTCATCGGGGGCGGAGTCAAGCAGCTCCAGCTCAGAGGATGACGCGGAACGTGGGCGAGGTGTCGTTATGATTACGGCACGATCTGTGTTCGAGGGGACAACGAGAGGAAGACGAACAGGACAAGGAGGAAGAGGAAGAGGGAGAGGAAGAGGGAGGAGCAAAAACGAATGACAAGCATATTTACTCATGAATAATGTGGATTTACAAGAGATAGTAGTTTGTTGTGGATGAGAATTTAAAACTGTGAAGCATAATGAAGAAACTAAGTGTGTATTTGTTTTTCAAAGCAAAGCGTTTATAAGTGATTAATTATGGTGCTGTGCGATTAAGATCCAGCATAATGGACCCTCTTCATATAACGTATATGGGCGATATTTGTGTCAATTCAACTCAAAATGTTGCTTTTGATAAGTGTGTTTACTGCTGAAAGATAAACATCAATTATTATGAATGCCATGGATCAATTTCTACTGAGTAATCCATTATTTTGTAGAGGGGGTCAAAATGCAAAATTTCCCCTACAGCTCAAACTACAGCTAAAAAAAATAACCTTGGAAAGGTATCAGTGTCATTATTTTATTTGTACACAGAGATTGGTAGATCTATTACTAAAATCAGTCGACTTCAGCACCCCTTGGTGCATTATATGCAAATGAGGTGAGTCCAAAAATGGGACAAAACACTTTTTTGTGCTGTTTTTCCCAAGTTGAAGTGCCTGTAATTCCAGAATTATTAAATATATCTTAATATACTTTCAGATCCTGGATCAAAACAAACTTTACTTTATATATCTTCATACTTAAGGCCCTAAATGGTTATATCCCAGAGATATGGGGCTCTCAACACGTCTCCATTAGTAAATTTGACCCATTGATAATGGTTGAGAACCAAATGTAGGTCACATGGTAGGAAGATCATTTTTCATGTCCAATAAAAAGTTCTGAAGTACAAATAATGTTGATATCAGAAATGTACCTTTTATTTATTCACATTAAAACAATAATGTTCATTACATTACTAAAAAATTTAAATATATAAATGTTTGCTTGACTTACGCTGCTAAATAAGGCGGAAACACATCACAGGCTGTGAAAAGGGTCCATCGTTTCATAAACGCAACAACATAAAATAAATATAAATTGACACATTATATCAGATCCACCAAGATCTCATTCCTTATTGAAACTGAATCTTCCAAACTATTCCAACATACTATATGAACTTTTTTTACATTTAGATGAATATTCAAGAATGTTTTTCCTTTACACGAAGAACAATAAAATTGCCAATTCAAATCTAAACTTATTTGTACTTTGCTTTTTAGAATACAAATCATTCTATAGCAACTTTACTTTTTTAGATACATAGTGTGACATAAGAAACATGATATAACAGATTAAAAAAAGAGAAATGTACAATAGTGCAATAATGTTGTTTGCATATTTTATATACAGTTATGTGCAGGTGATGTAATGTATTGAAGAAGAGGTAGGATATATTAAAGAATATAAGTTAAATATGGATATAAGTAGGAATGGATGGATTGAATGTTGCACATGGTTGTATTGAACAAAGGAAAGTATTTGGGGGCAGTTTTAAATGTTCATGAGATGGGTAGTGAGGTGGCGCCAGTGCTGATGTAAACTTGCATCGTCTCAATTTTTGTCATTTATCAGCACATTGGTTTGCATGTGAACACACTCAGTGAAATGTTGGAGTGCTGTTATATGAAATAATCCACTGGAACTAACTGTTATATAAAGCTGTATGTCATTCACATAACAGCGAAGTTTCCTAGTGGTATGACCTCCAGAGAGCGTTTACAGGGAGAATAACAAAGGGCCTAACACTGAGCCTTGCGGCACACCGTACTATTCTCTTTGAGCTATTTAAATGGTCTGCATTTATATAGCGCTTTTTTAACCTTTGCGGTTAATTAACCTTAACTGTGAGTCATTCGCCCATTCAAACACACACACACACACACATACACACACTAATGATGGCAGAGCTGCCATGTAAGGCGCTATCCTGCCATTGGGAGCAACTTGGGGTTCAGTGTCTTGCCCAATGACACTTTGGCATGTGGAGTCATGTGGGCCGGGAATCAAACCAACCCTGCGATTTGTGGCCGATCCGCTCTACCACCTGAGCCACAACCGCCCCATTTAAGTAGTAAACCTCACCCTCACGGTGCCTCCACACAGACATCTATTGGATACGGTCACTGCATTGCTCTATAATATCTAGAGGCTCTCAGCCGCTCATCGCTCATGATTGAAGGGTGTCACTGTGATCTGAACCAAAACACAATCTGAATACCTGCTTCAAGAACTCGATCCACAGATTCACTATTTCATCTCTCAGTTATGTTAAGCTGTAATCTGGGAAATGTGTGTGTGTGTGTGTGTGTGTGTGTGTGTGTGTGTGTGTGTCTGTGCCAGCGAGGGATTCCTGGCCTTGGAGTGTCTTGTTTACTCTCCACTATATATCAGTCCCACTGGATCAGACGGGGTCCCTTTTCTGGCTGACCTGCATTTCCCCTGCAGCTGTCACCGTCACTCATCTGAAACCCAAAGTAGCTTGTTCAAGTGTGACACTAATGTTGGACTGCGATTGTAAAGTAGAGAGAGAGACCAATGAGGGGGAATAGACGACAGCAGTTTGAAATTGCACTTATAAGGAATAAACATTATCAGACGCAAGAACCAGAAATGGATCAGGATGAAAACAAAATCCAGGGTGGGTGTAAATAATCTGTTTTCATTCTTCACTTATTAGTTTCTAGACAAATACACAAACGTTCTCGGTCTTATATGTGGCATTGGAATGTCTTTATATATAGCACAGAAAACCCGTACAGACAATCCAATGTTAAGTGCCGTCAAAATAACTACTAAAGTCTTTTCCTTTTGTAAGATTTGTAAGTCTGCAGCTAAATTTACATGCCAACAAAATATGCATTCTTAGCAAATGTTGTCTCTGATTAAACAAGCATAGTACCATCTGTGTTGTGTTAACGCTTACCTCCGCACTCTAAGCTGTGTGATCAATATGTGGTTATGGATCATATAATGGCGTCCGCCTCTCTTACGTAATGCCACAGCTGTCAGCGTGGGCACATCAAGACAGCCAAAGTAGTTCTGGGCCAAGTGGATCTACACTACACAACCAAATCTGTAGATACAATCACTGGACGATCTGCATACTGTGATCGAAGTGTTGTGTTTACAGACACTGCAATGGTGTCACAAATAGGGCTAAAATTGTCCTTTTATAACAAAGTATCGGTGAAATGGATCGGCTTCAGAAAATGTTGTTTGCCCACCTCACACGGTCAAACTACATATTATATAGGGTAACAGGGTTGAAGATTTAGCCTAAATGAAGCTAACACTTGGTAACTTTGGGACCAAATGCTGGTTTATAGTTCATTTGAGCTAAATAGGTTATTTTTCTTACAATAACTTCAGTAACAGGGTTGAATGTTTTGAGCGTGACTAATGCGATCAACAAAACAATGTGATGAAATTTAGGAAATCTTTGTACCCTATTCATGGGGAAAAAGCATGTGCATGGTTTTGTCCAAGTTTGACATGTACAGAACTTTCTGGTAGCCTAAAAATTGACGTAATTGACATCTCGATCCATTACTGATATGAATGTGTAATGCACATTATTGTGTTTTGCAGAAGTCAGCCCAGATAGTGAACTGGCCGCAGCAATCATGAAGAGGCAATTTCGCCCGTCTCTTATTAAAACAGAAGCGTGGGAAGGGTACACCTTCGCTGACATGGAGATTAAAATTAAAGAGTCAACGGACTGCTACGGCGCCGTACTGTGGCCCTCGGTACGTTTCAGCAAAGCTTAAACAGTGTTCACTGATACAGTACTAGAGATATCTGTTTGTGATTGTGTTTTCAGGCAATGGTGTTGTGTCACTTCCTCGACACTCACCGGGACGAATATAACCTCATGGATAAGAACATTATTGAACTAGGAGCCGGGACTGGTCTTGTTACCATAGTAACCAGCCTTCTAGGTGAGCGAGAGACCCTGTTTTATTGTACAGGAATTCCGAAAAACTGTGTACTCTTGCGGTATCAGATATTAAAACTATTATTCAATCAAATATTACTATAGTTCTACCATTGAGACACTCTAGTATCCAACCAACCACTGTTATACCACGTACTTTGATATATATCATGGTATTGAAAGATTAGCATATTCATTTACCATTGGTATACTCCAAGGTACTACAAAGTGTTGTCTTCATGGTAGTGTCCAAACCACTAACAACTATGGTACTCTTGGTACTCTTCTCCATCTCCAGGAGCAAAAGTGACATCCACAGACCTGCCAGATATCCTGAGTAACCTGAGACACAATGTGAACCGTAACACCAGGGGGCGCTGTCGCCATCAGCCGCAGGTGACTGAACTCAGCTGGGGCCAACATCTGGAGGAAAGCTTCCCGCGCGTGTCCTGTCTGTACGATTACATCATTGCAGCGGATGTCGTGTACGGCCATCCTTTCCTCAACGAACTCCTGGACACCTTCTTGCACCTCTGCTCCGACAACACCGTGATCTTATGGGCCATGAGGTTCCGTCTGGACCCAGAGAACAGATTTGTGGACACATTTGAGAAACATTTTCACCTGCAAGAACTCTACGATCTGCCCAGTCTGCATATAAAGCTGTACAGCGCACGCAAACGGCGCAAAGACACAACATAGAGTGCATTTGAAAGTAGAATTGGACTGTTTACATCTTTAAAGCAGGGCCGGTTCTAAGATTTGGTGGGGGGGGGTCTCGTGGTTGGGTGCGGGGGGCTCGTGGTTGTCTCTTCATCTGACCGGGAAAGGGATTTCATAAGTTACTGGGAGGGCACAAGAAAATCGGTCAACATAAAAATCAAAATGGACTATTTGCTTTCTTAATAACGTTCTTGGTCTTAATATGAACGATTCATCAGCGCGTATTATTCCAAAGAGAAAAGGTTTGTCTTTGTAATCTTTCATCAAACTGCTCCGCTTCACAATGACCAGTCTGATCTCATGAAATTTATGTAATATTGGCAACATTTTTGCAAACCAAAATTACATAAATTACACGTTCGGCTGCAGGTTCCCAGTGAAATGTCCAGCGGGGGGCGCCAGAAGCAAGTTAATGTAATCAGACGAGGTTATTAAGGTGAATTTTTGATGGGGGTTTTACTGAGTCAAACGTATTTCCCTTACTTAAAACTTAACCTTAACCTAACGATAGTGTCTTAAAAGCTAAATGTGAGGTAAACAAAACAGACATCTTTACCCTTAAAACGTTAAAGTCTCCGGAAACACAAGTCAGGCATATGAGGGATCATTGGAAAGATTAGAATCTGAACTTTCAGAGATAATCATCACTTCTGCATTTATGTTACAGAAAATAACAAAATAATGCATCAAAACATTCGCATTGAAAATTAGCGCCCCCTAGAGGTAACGGTAATATTTTTATAAAAATAAAAGTCCTTCACATTGAACATAAATGGACATGTCAGATATCAAATGAAAGCTCTCACTCTCACGATTGTGTAGTTTATTTTGTTGTCCTAATACCACAGTTTGGAAATATAAGAATCACAAAGTGAAATTTGATTTCTGTAAGTCATCAAATAGAAACATCTCATTTATGCTCCGATAACTGCTGCTGTAAGCAAAAAATAGCCCAAAAATTTATATTTACTTTTACCTTAGAAAGTTTTCTAAAACATTAGCCATTGTTTCCTCGTCTGTGAGCTTGTGTGAATAATCCAATCTTATATCTTAGATGTCCAGAACAAAATATGCCATCCAGAAGGAAAAGCATGCAAAACAAATCAACAGAAAATATCTGTTCGACTATTGATTATAAAGATTACAAAATGTTATATCATCGCAAAGGGGAGGATCTCAGCTTTCTAATGACCCCTAGATTGAGCTTGTGGTCCACTCAGAGGCCGAGATATTCAATGAACTGAAACTGGTGCTTGAACTGAACATTAGACTGAATGTCTATGGACGAGCACATCTGTGAGGGGTGAAATGTGTTAGAGCGCCACCTACAGTTCACATCTGTGTATTGTGATGGATTGTGTTTGAGCGCCACCTACAGTTCACATCTGTATATTGTGATGGATTGTGTTTGAGCGTCCCCTACAGTTCACATCTGTATATTGTGATGGATTGTGTTTGAGCGTCCCCTACAGTTCACATCTGTATATTGTGATGGAATGTGTTAGAGCGTCACCTACAGTTCACATCTGTATATTGTGATGGAATGTGTTAGAGCGCCACCTACAGTTCACATCTGTATATTGTGATGGATTGTGTTTGAGCGTCCCCTACAGTTCACATCTGTATAATGTGATGGAATGTGTTAGAGCGCCACCTACAGTTCACATCTGTATAATGTGATGGAATGTGTTAGAGCTCCACCTACAGTTCACATCTGTATAATGTGATGGAATGTGTTAGAGCGCCACCTACAGTTCACATCTGTATATTGTGATGGAATGTGTTAGAGCTCCACCTACAGTTCACATCTGTGTATTGTGATGGAATGTGTTAGAGCGCCACCTACAGTTCACATCTGTATATTGTGATGGAATGTGATAGAGCGCCACCTACAGTTCACATCTGTGTATTGTGATGGAATGTGTTAGAGCGCCACCTACAGTTCACATCTGTGTATTGTGATGGAATGTGTTAGAGCGCCACCTACAGTTCACATCTGTGTATTGTGATGGAATGTGTTAGAGCGCCACCTACAGTTCACATCTGTGTATTGTGATGGAATGTGTTAGAGCGCCACCTACAGTTCACATCTGTATAATGTGATGGAATGTGTTAGAGCGCCACCTACAGTTCACATCTGTGTATTGTGATGGAATGTGTTAGAGCGCCACCTACAGTTCACATCTGTATAATGTGATGGAATGTGTTAGAGCGCCACCTACAGTTCACATCTGTGTATTGTGATGGAATGTGTTAGAGCTCCACCTACAGTTCACATCTGTATAATGTGATGGAATGTGTTAGAGCGCCACCTACAGTTCACATCTGTATATTGTGATGGAATGTGTTAGAGCTCCACCTACAGTTCACATCTGTGTATTGTGATGGAATGTGTTAGAGTGCCACCTACAGTTCACATCTGTATATTGTGATGGAATGTGATAGAGCGCCAC
The DNA here is from genome assembly GCA_032164185.1 of Moxostoma hubbsi. Taxonomy (NCBI): domain Eukaryota; kingdom Metazoa; phylum Chordata; class Actinopteri; order Cypriniformes; family Catostomidae; genus Moxostoma; species Moxostoma hubbsi. The sequence continues at coordinate 54,960,688 of JAVLUX010000006.1, forward strand.
CTACAGTTCACATCTGTGTATTGTGATGGAATGTGTTAGAGCGCCACCTACAGTTCACATCTGTGTATTGTGATGGAATGTGTTAGAGCGCCACCTACAGTTCACATCTGTGTATTGTGATGGAATGTGTTAGAGCGCCACCTACAGTGCACATCTGTGTATTGTGATGGAATGTGTTAGAGCGCCACCTACAGTTCACATCTGTGTATTGTGATGGAATGTGTTAGAGCGCCACCTACAGTTCACATCTGTGTATTGTGATGGAATGTGTTAGAGCGCCACCTACAGTTCACATCTGTGTATTGTGATGAATGTGTTAGAGCGCCACCTACAGTTCACATCTGTGTATTGTGATGGAATGTGTTAGAGCGCCACCTACAGTTCACATCTGTGTATTGTGATGGAATGTGTTAGAGCGCCACCTACAGTTCACATCTGTGTATTGTGATGGAATGTGTTAGAGCGCCACCTACAGTTCACATCTGTATAATGTGATGGAATGTGTTAGAGCGCCACCTACAGTTCACATCTGTGTATTGTGATGGAATGTGTTAGAGCGCCACCTACAGTTCACATCTGTATAATGTGATGGAATGTGTTAGAGCGCCACCTACAGTTCACATCTGTGTATTGTGATGGAATGTGTTAGAGCGCCACCTACAGTTCACATCTGTGTATTGTGATGGAATGTGTTAGAGCGCCACCTACAGTTCACATCTGTGTATTGTGATGGAATGTGTTAGAGAGCCACCTACAGTTCACATCTGTGTATTGTGATGGAATGTGTTAGAGCGCCACCTACAGTTCACATCTGTGTATTGTGATGGAATGTGTTAGAGCGCCACCTACAGTTCACATCTGTGTATTGTGATGGAATGTGTTAGAGCGCCACCTACAGTTCACATCTGTGTATTGTGATGGAATGCGTTAGAGCGCCACCTACAGTTCACATCTGTGTATTGTGATGGAATGTGTTAGAGCGCCACCTACAGTTCACATCTGTGTATTGTGATGGAATGTGTTAGAGCTCCACCTACAGTTCACATCTGTGTATTGTGATGGAATGTGTTAGAGCTCCACCTACAGTTCACATCTGTGTATTGTGATGGAATGTGTTAGAGCGCCACCTACAGTTCACATCTGTGTATTGTGATGGAATGTGTTAGAGCGCCACCTACAGTGCACATCTGTGTATTGTGATGGAATGTGTTAGAGCGCCCCCTACAGTTCACATCTGTATAATGTGATGGAATGTGTTAGAGCGCCACCTACAGTTCACATCTGTGTAATGTGATGGAATGTGTTAGAGAACAAATATAATTTTCTAGTGTTTTCTGCCACCTAGTGGAACACAATGAGACTTTTCAAAGTGAGGTAGAGTGAACAGAACCAGAATTACATGTTTACAAAATTTATCATAAGATTATAAACATATACAACATTATTTATGAATAAATTAGTATTTGTTTATGTGGGCGGTTCTCTGAAAAATGAAACCAATTTTTTGCAATTAGTTTACAGTATGTGTGAATAGTGAGCTATTAAATTTGAGTGTGAAAAATTGGAGTTTAAGGGGTTAATCAATGCCTATAATTAACCAATATCAGTTTTCAATATCAACCTAACATTGACCGATGCAACCACATTATATTGCGTCACTTCTACGGCACTTTCTCTTCATTTTCACTTTTGTTTCGAGCATTCTTGGCTGGTTTTGACCCGCGGACTTCCGAGTCATCAGGTGAGCTGCCGCGCAAACGCATTGTAATAACTATGTAAATATAAGTGTGTCTGTAGTGCAAGTGTTACAATGTATAGTTTTCAATTTATGTGTTATAGTAAAAGTGTTTTGACATAATAAACAGTCACAGTGTTGGGGAGTAACAGAATACATGTAACGGGATTACGTATTTAATTACATTGTTACATTCAACAAGTATTTTGATTACTGAAGAGATTTCTTTGCATTTGAATCAGTTTAATTGAATATTTACACAATTCGATCGGAAAACATTTATCCATGTAAATGATGCGAGGAGCGTTTGTACAGCGGTGAAACACTTCTGATGCGTTACATTCATACGAGCGCTTTCACGCTGTTGCACGTGAAATATGACGTCATTCAGAAACGTTCCCTTGGAGCTTAATAGAGGAGCGACATCGTGTTTCTACCGTTTAACAACAACACAAACACTAACAGATGAAACATAAATCCACTTAATACATGATTACAAGCCTTGTCAATGTTGTTTATGCGGTTAGGGTGTTTGTACTAGAAATGCTAACCAATGTAGCATTAAACATCGTATAGAACGCAACAAATAATCTATTTTATGCCTCATTATATGAACAGAATCCACATGTCGTTGTTTTCACTCTGGGGGGTTTTGATGTTTGGAGCAGCACAAATAGTACATTTTATGTGAACATTTAGCATTATGCTAAGCTAAAATGCTATTCATTACCTTTACATGCATCTGCTGCCAGACGCGATTATATTTTATAATGAATTCTATCCTGAAAATTCACGTTGGAGCAAAAATCTTATTTTTAATGAGGAATTAAATAATATCTAAAAATCCTTAAAACAAGATAAATAGTTGAGTACGTGACTTTAGGCCGTGCGGGCTATTGCTTAAACATTATATTGAACTTATACATTAATTTTGGGCTACTTTAGTTGTTAATGCTGCTTTTCTAAAGTCCTGACAATGATAAACACAGTAATTTCATGTTAGAAAACTATTTACATCAGTAATATTAAATCATTGTATAGATTTGAGAAAGAAGTGTTTGCATTGGGGTATGTGTTGGTGCTCTGGAGGGTGATCTTGACCTTTAACCTCTACACCCTGGTCAAAAAGCCTCTTCAAATGTGTGCCGGCAGTTTTTCAGTCCTTCTAAATGCAAACTGATCCGATTCTCACACACACTTCAGAAGACATGGATTAAACCACTGGAGTGTTACGGATTACTTTTATGCTACCTTTATGTGCTTTTTGGAGCTTTAAAGCTCATGTCACCACTCACTTGCATTGTAAGGACATACAGAGCTGAACTATTCTTCTAAAAATCTTCATTTGTGTTCAGAAGAATGAAAGTCACATCTAGGATGGCATTTTCATTTTTGGGTGAACTGTCCCTTTAAGAGTCTTCTGTCCAGTTGTGTGTGTGACAAGCAGCACGTACAGTTAATAAATAAAAACATGTTTTCAGCGTTGTTATTCTCAGGGCAGCAGCTCATCTTTACAGAGATATGTGATATGCAATCATGTGCATCCTAACATAATGAACATATAGAGATAGAAGAAAAGTGTGTATTTGAACATCCCTGGCCTGTCAAACAGTGTAAATGTGTCTCAGTGAGGTCACCACAGCAAAACATCAACCCTTACATGGTGTTTAATAGCTTAGTGATTCCACGGGGTTTGAACAATCATTTCTGTAACTGGAGAAGATACAGAGAGCATTTAGTGCTGCTTGGATGCGGGACAGGGGGTAAAAGCAGCTTCTGGATCTGCAGTGAAATCATGCACGTCATTGAGTTTCCCTTCTGCAGAATCCATTTAGTGCATGCCACACGCCTGCGCTCATGGACAGAAACAAGGAGTGCAAACGGATCTCTCAAAAACATGCCACAATTCACTGAAAAGAAGAATGAAACATTTTGCATAATGTAAATGAAGCTCGTTCAGGATAGATCGTGACATTGATAATCAAACACATTTTCTTATGTAGTAACAATCAATTAAAATCAGCTTCAAGGTGGTACAACAATATGCAACATGATGTACAAATGTCTCAAATGTAAAACATTTAGAAAGATTTGAAGTAATCCCGTTTTATGATCATTTAAGATCTTTTATTTTCATGACAAATTATTTATTTATTAACGTAATATATTTAAAAAGTCATTATTGAAGCTTATTCGGCTTAAAGGCAGCACAGCAAAACATTCTGTATATATCATTGAAAATGTGCATATATCATTAAAATACAAAATAAATAAATATATATATATATATATATATATATATATATATATATATATATATATATATATACACATTTATAAAAAGTTTAGGCCCATTTTTGGAATAGTTTTTTTTCTGCAATGTGATTTAAAAAAAAAAAATTTAAACATTAAAATTAAAAATTGTATCTTTTATTTTTGTTATATTGTTTGTTTGTATTATGCACTATGGTATTTATATATATATATAAAAAATGTAAGTTTAGGCCCATTTTTGGACTTTTTTTGGACAATTATGCACATTTTATTTTTATTGTATTGTTTGTTTGTTTTTTGCATTATGGTACTGATAAATTAATGGTATAAAAACTGCTTAAATGTCAATAAATTTGTCATTGCAAACAAATTCTATAATGATATAAACAAAACATTACGTATATATCATTTAAAATGTACATATAATATATACATTATATATATATATATATATATATTATTTTTGTAAGTTTAGGCCCATTTTTGAATATTTTTTTTTCTGCAATGTGACTTTTTTTTGGGGGGGGGGGTTGGTAATGTAGTACATACGTAAAAATTGTATATTTTATCTTTTTTTTTGTTATATTGTTTGTTTTTGCACTATGGTATTTTTATATATATATATATATCATAATTTTTTATTTTTTTTAAAGTTTAGGCTCATTTTTGGAATATTTTTTTTTTTTTGACAATTAAGCAATTTTTTGTTATATTGTTTGTTTGTTTTTTGCATTACGGTACTGACAAATGTCAATAAATCAGTAATTGCAAACAAAGTCTATATATATATATAATGTTTTATCTGGAAATGATCTAGAAAGGTTTGTGAGATTTATGCATATCCCAGATGAAATGAATTCTAGAGATCCAAATAGAAGTCATATCATGTGCCCGCTATAGGAGGAGAAATGCAGAGCTCCCTTGAGTCAGTCTAATGCTATATCCCTTTACATATCACATATCTGTTTATCAAATCACTTGATAACAAGTTAGCAGCGAGACAGCTGGCGCTCTGAATGAGCTTGATTTTCTCAAGGGAGCAATAGTTCATCAGCAACGACCGCTTTGTGCCAACAAAAGCTTCAAACGTTTTCCTCAAATAGACATGCGCTTTTTTACTCTGTTTGTGGATGTGAGCGCCGTGGCTTCATGAATCTAAAATTAAATTTAGACCTGTCAGTGTGTGACGCCGCTGAATTAATGTGTGATGAAGCTGCTGGTTTATAACTGCGCCGTCAATGCGAAAGATGCATTCACAGGAGTTTCCCGGGATTAGAGGACAAGACACAAACAGTAAGGTAATGCCCACCTGTCCGTGTGATTGACTCCTCAAGTCATGCATTTAAGCAAGATAGAACAATCTGAATATTCTGAAGCAAAAAACATGCATCCAAGAGGAAAAAGAGTTGTGCTTTACCATGTATGTGTCCTGTATGGCAAGATATCTGCATGGAGAGGGTACGGACTTGGGAAGAGGAGGATACAGAAGGAGACCAAGAAACACGAGACGGTTGGTCAAATATATTAACGGTTTTGTTACTGTCAAACAATCTCCAGAGACGTCCGTAACGGTGAACAGAGCTCACCATCTCTGAAGGTTGATGCATGTTTTTTATTATGTGTTTTAGGAGATGAAGTGGTGGTGTGTAAGAAAGACTGGGAGCCCAGTGTGCTGTCCACTATTGGGAAAGAGATTCACTATTTCGCTGGTCATGAGATTAAAGTCTGGGAATCGCTCGACTCTTTTGGATCCATAATCTGGCCGGCAGTGAGCAAATCTATTCATGTCACATTTGAAAGAATTTGAGTTATTACTGAAGGTGATGTGTGTTGTTATTTGGGTGTTGGAGGAATATTCCGGGTCATCAACGGCATAAAAATACCACAAAACTGTATCTTAGACTCGTCCCTCCTTTTCTTTAAAAAAGCCAAAATCGCTTTTCCACTATCGGGCCAGCCAGGGCCAATAGCATCGGACCCCAAGCCATGAAACCAAAACCCATCTGCGTTCCCACCATCAGGCCAATAACTCTACAGCGTTGCCCTGAAACCTGCCCATAACATGCCACCCAGGTGCCAACGTCACACATCTCACCCATGTCACAAGCAAGAGGGAGGCTTAAGATGAATGTTGTGCACTTATGTAGCGCCTTTTTAACCTTAGTGGTTTTCAAAGCGTCTCATTCACACGCCAATAAGGGCAGAGCTGCCATGCTAAGCGCTAGTCTGCCATTGGGAGCAACTTGGGGTTCAGTGTCTTGCCCAAGGACACTTCGGCATGTGGAGTCATGTGGGCCGGGAATCGAACCACCAACCCTGCGATTAGCGGCCGACCCGCTCTACCACCCGAGACACAGGCGTTCCTGGGGAAAAATCTGGCATTCCGGGCATTTTCCCGCTGGGCCGACGCATTTTGGGGCCGATCAGCGGCGGACTGGCCATCGTGAAAATCGGACCTGAGCTGAAATGAGCCGCCGCCTTATGCAGAACGGGCCACAAAACGGCTTTTGGGCCAGTTTCTATGTAAAATCCCGGGCCGATTTCTCTTCCCAGTCCAGCCCTGAGGCTGAGGTATCGTGTTATCTAGAATATCGAATTTATATCGTTTGTAAACATTAGCCAGCTAGCAAGTTAGCGTTGACAACTCACCGACTGTAACTGGGACGATGTCCCAGTAACCCAGTACACCATCCATGATCTCGAACCATAAAGTTCTTTCTTTAAGTCACTGCTTTGTACATTGTGGGTTTAAATGGATTTGTACTGTGCCCACATTTGATTAATGTTAACGAACCTGTACCCGTTGTGCACTGGATCCACAACCGGACAAGTCTGGCCAAAGTCCACCTTTGATATTGACCCGCCTCAATCCCCAGTTGGCCTTGTTTGGCCCTAGGGTAAATAGTGGGCCAAAGGCCACCGGCCCCAAGAAAGCCCCAAGAAGTGACAGTGGGAACACAGTTGGCCCTGGCACGCCCTCATTTGGCCCGATAGTGGAAACGCGGAACTTAAGCGGATTGAGAAACTTACAATGGGGCCAACTTTTGGAGGGTCTAAAAAAGCAGAAATGTAAAGCTTATATTCTTATAAACGCACGTTGGAGACTGCTCATCATCATAAAGCATTTTCTCAAATACAGGCACTGGCTCTGTGTCACTATCTTGAATCTAACCAAGCGACGGTCCATCTTCTCGAGAAGGCGGTGCTGGAGATCGGAGCCGGCACTGGTCTTGTGTCCATTGTGGCCTGTCTATTGGGTCAGTAGTACCAAAGACTCTACGGCTTGTTGTTATCAATATATATGGTTGTGTCATCCTTTCAAAGTGCGTAATCATCACCAGGCGCCTGGGTGACGGCCACTGACCTGCCTGAGCTCCTCGGGAACCTGAGATGCAACCTGTCGAGAAACACAAGGGGGCGCTGCAGATACACACCTCAAGTGGCGGCGCTCTCGTGGGGTCGTGACCTTGAGAAGACCTTCTCTCGTTCGGTCTACAAATATGACTATGTGATGGCAGCTGATGTGGTGTATCATCACGACTTCCTCGCAGAATTACTGGTCACCATGCAGCACTTCTGCCAGCCGGGCACAACCCTCATCTGGGCCAACAAGGTCCGTTTTGAATCCGATCTGGTGTTTACGGATAACTTCAAAAGAACCTTCAACACCACCCTGCTGGAAGACAACGGAGAGGTGAAGATTTATTCTGCCACCATGAAGGAAGAGAGTGGACTATTGATGTCAGGGGTAACCAAGGAGGTCGTGATGCAAGAGAACACGGTGGAGACGGTTGTCAAGGAAGAGTCAAATCAAAGATTTATAGAGGAGATTCAAGATCATGCACAGCAAGAAATGGAAAAGCCACGACTTAGAGAAGTCTTGCTAACAGGGCACGGTTATGTGCAAAATCAGGAGGAAGCATTAAAGTCAGAAGATCTGAACAACATCAAAGAGGGGGAGGAAGAGGAAGAGGAAGAGGAGGAGGAAGACTTTACAAACTGTGATGCTGCAACTGAGGAGTGTGAAGATGCTGAGAGCGACACTGAGGTAGATTCAACAGATGAAACATTTACAGAACAGAAATCAGGTCAGTAATTCCAATTATAAATATAGAATTAAGCAGCAATTACGTGATCAAGCACTGGAAACAGACACCGTCAAATAAGCATGACCAAAAAAATTGATTTAAGAATCAAAAATCCAGCGAGTATTGATGCTGACTATCACACCTGGAGTCACGAGTTTGAATCCAGGGCGTGCTGAGTGACTCCAGTCAGGTCTCCTTAGCAACCAAATTGGCCCGGTTGCTGGGGAGGGTAGAGTCACATGGGGTAAACAAATTGGCCCGGTTGCTAGGGAGGATAGAGTCACATGGGGTAACCAAATTGGCTCCGTTGCTAGGGAAGGTAGAGTCACATGGGGTAACCAAATTGGCCTGGTTGCTAGGGAGGGTAGAGTCACATGGGGTAACCAAATTGGTTCGGTTGCTAGGGAGGGTAGAGTCACATGGGGTAACCAAATTGGCCTGGTTGCTAGGGAGGGTAGAGTCACATGGGGTAACCAAATTGTCCCGGTTGCTAGGGAGGGTAGAGTCACATGGGGGTAACCAAATTGTCCCGGTCGCTAGGGAGGGTAGAGTCACATGGGGTAACCAAATTGGCCTGGTTGCTAGGGAGGGTAGAGTCACATGGGGTAACCAAATTGTCCCGGTTGCTAGGGAGGGTAGAGTCACATGGGGTAACCAAATTGTCCCGGTTGCTAGGGAGGGTAGAGTCACATGGGGTAACCAAATTGTCCCGGTTGCTAGGGAGGGTAGAGTCACATGGGGTAACCTCCTCGTGGTCACTATAATGTGGTTCTCGCTCTTGGTGGGGCGTGTGGTGAGTTGTGCGTGGATGCCGCGGAGAATAGCGTGAAGCATCCACACACGCTACGTCTCCACGGTAACGTGCTCAACAAGTCACGTTATAAGATGCGCGGATTGACGGTCTCAGACGCGGAGACAACTGAGATTCGTCCTCATGGTCGCTACAATGTGGTTTATCTCAGTGTGGCGCATGGCGAGTTGCGCGTGGATGCCGCGGTAACAAGCCACATGTTAAGATGCGCGGGTTGACGGTCTCGGATGCAACTGAGATTCGTCCTCCGCCACCCAGATTGAGCCACATGAGGACTGCGTGTGCATTGGAAATTGGGTATTCCAAATTGGGGATAAAAAGGGGAGATAAAAACAACGAATCAAAAATCACAAAAAAGTTTTGTGCGGGTACACATTTATCTTGGCATGAGCCAAGGATTCAGAGGGCAAAGGAGTTACATTTCTAGACAACATGCTTCAAAAGTTATAAGTAATAATACAAAATAATTTTGAGATGATGGTGGCGCTATTGAGTTTGACTGGGAGACCCCAAAATTGGCATAGTGACTTTTCAGACCACCCCAAATTAGTGTGCCAACTTTCATCATTTTCCTGCACACAGTTCTATTGACCGCCATAGATACTATGCACCATTGCTGCTCGGCCGCTTACATTACAAACAAACAATGCATTTACAGTGCAACATGTGCAGTTGTTGGGGTTTCAGTTGTTTTGTTCTTACAGAGGAAAGTAGCTCAGAGAATGGCAAACAACAGGACTTCAAGAGATCATGGGCACCCACTATTTACTACAGCCTTGGGAAAGAGATTCACCATTTTCTAGGACAGAAAATCATCATTCTGGAGTCCATCGACTCGTATGGTGCTACCATATGGCCAGCGGTGAGTTTAATCCGCCAAAGAGGAATGGCATTGACTGGAACTGCAATTGAAAGCACATACTGCAGATACTGTTCGATTTAAGAATGGACAGGAATTGTACAATCAATTAATTAATTTGGCCAATGAGATAATTATGTATTGTGTCTCCTTTCATATAGGCCCTTGCACTTTGTCGATTCTTGGAAATGCCACAGGGCCGGCAACAGATTAATTTACTCGACAAATCCGTACTTGAACTTGGAGCTGGAACCGGTTTACTTTCAGTTGTAGCCACACTGTTGGGTAAGACCATGTGTTAAGGCAATCCTTAAGGTAGTGTTTCCCAACCCTGTTCTTGGAGGCATACTGCTTAACCTGGTTCAAAGGTCAAAGGCCAGAAACAGCAATTGAGTTATTTGTGCAGGAGTACAAATGAAAACATGCAATATGAAATCGGGACTTTTATTATGAAAACACGCAATATCAAAACGGGACTTTTATTATGAAAACACGCAATATCAAAACGGGACTTTTATTATGAAAACATGCGATATCAAAACGCGACTTTTATTATGAAAACACGCCATATCAAAACGGGACTTTTATAATGAAAACACACTATCAAAACGGGACTTTTATTATAAAAACATGCGATATCAAAACAGGACATTTATTATGAAAACATGCAATATCAAAACGCGACTTTTATTATGAAAACACACAATATCAAAACGGGACTTTTATTATAAAAACATGCGATATCAAAACAGGACTTTTATTATGAAAACATGCAATATCAAAACGCGACTTTTATTATGAAAACATGCAATATCAAAACAGGACATTTATTATGAAAACATGCGATATCAAAACGCGACTTTTATTATGAAAACACACCATATCAAAACGGGACTTTTATTATGAAAACATGCGATATCAAAACAGGACTTTTATTATGAAAACATACAATATCAAAACGGGACTTTTATAATGAAAACACACTATCAAAACGGGACTTTTATTATAAAAACATGCAATATCAAAACGGGACTTTTATTATAAAAACATGCAATATCAAAACGCGACTTTTATTATGAAAACACAAAAAAAAATGGGACTTTTATTATAAAAGCATGCGATATCAAAACGGGACTTTTATTCTGAAAACACGCGATATCAAAACGGGACTTTTATTATGAAAACACGCAATAACAAAACGGGACTTTATATATGATCTTATATATTAGAGTCTCATAAACAAAACCAGCCGTCTCCAAAGTCTATTTATAAAATTGTGGCGTAGTTTTATTCATAATAGTCGAGCAGTGCGGTCAGATTTAGTGTTGTCTTGAGAGGCGGAGTCTTAATTTTACTCTGAACACTTCCTGAGATTTTACAGAGATTAAAGCTGCAGGAACCTCATTTATTATTCATCATCTTCACATTAGAAACGTCACTTCTTCAGACTCGTGACTTTGAGAACTTTGTATTTCTGTGTTGTCGTGACACTTTTATTATTGTTTATTTACATTATAAAAACATGTTCGGCACAAAATATTTCCATGACTATAAATTTCAGCTTCTCTAACTTTAATAAATAACAACAAATATTAATGGTGAAACTTGTGAAATAAAGCCCAAAGTGTCTCTTTCAGAAGATACGACAACTGTGTCTAAACTCCAAAGAGTCCCGAAAACACAAGCATATAACTTCAGGTGTGTCACTTTCATGCTTTGTGCACAAAAAGGGGGCGTGTATCAGGTTATTCCAACACACTTGATTCAACTCATTAGCTCATTAATGAAGTACTCAAAGATCTGCAGTTGTGCAACAGTCCCAGGGTTTGTTGCTGGCAGGCAGCGGATGCCCTAACCTTGCCCCCATCCCTAATCCAAACCATATTGAGTCTGTAAGGGTGAGCAGCCTGCCAGGAACAACTCGAGACAACTCGAGACACATTCCTTCCATCGCATCAGATCTCAAATGGAGCTGTAAGATCAGGGAGACAGTGTGTGTACCGTTAGTGTGCCTTTAGGAAAAGTGTTGGGAAACTCTTATGGCTTGGTCACATTTACCACTGCACAGCAATGTCATCTCAAAGAGATCCTGAGCGATCAGGAGTTTTGCCTTGTGAGACTTACGGTGGCAAAGGAACTTGTCACGTGGGGGTTCAAGTTTGGCCAATAGGAAGTTGCACCATTTGGCACCATTTGACCGACACTTTTATCCAAAGTGTCTTATAGTGCACTTATTACAGGGACAATCCCCCCGGAGCAACCTGGAGTTAAGTGTCTTACTCAAGGACACAATGGTGGTGACTGTGGGGATCAAACCAGCAACCTCCTGATTACCAGTTATGTGCTTTAGCCCACTACGCCACCACCACTCCAATATTGTCCCATATTTAAGCTAATTAGATGGTGTCGCAGCTAATTCGTTCAAGAGTGACCACCCCAGCAGGGTGTTTGTGCTAAAACATGCTACAGCTCTGGAAGTGTTCAGGTTAAATGTGACGGAGCCTTTCGGTTTCAAATGTTTCCATATTTGTATCTTGCAAGATCATCAGTAAAACTGCTCTTTAGGTGCCAAACTAACAGCCACGGATTTACCAGAGATTCTGAGTAACCTGACATGCAACATCAACAGGAACACAAGAGGGCGCCGGAGACACGAGCCACTGGTGAAGCCACTACACTGGGGTCACAAGCTAGAGGAGGACTTTCCCAAATCTACACACCATTATGATTATGTGTTGGCAACGGATGTGGTCTACCACCACAGCTACTTGCCTGAGCTGCTAGTCACCATGCGTTACTTCTGCCTGCCAGGAACGACTCTCGTCTGGGCGAATAAAGTCCGCTACGCCTCCGATCTGGGCTTCATCGATGATTTCCAACGATCGTTTAATTGCACAATGAGCATTGATCTGGATGATGTGAGGATTTATGTAGCAACCAGCAACACATCAGAGGAGGAGGATGACCAAGAGACGAATGAGGAAGATGAGGACAAGGTGGAAAGCAAGAAGAAAGACAAATGTGGTATTGGAGAGGGTGCACAGGACACACACAATGAGCCGAAATGGATCCATGAACAATTCCAGGACTGTGGAAAATCCAAAGAGGAAGAATGATGGAGACAACACACAGATTGGGAAGACTTTACGCTACTGTGAAACTGGAGAAGGTGACATTAAATACAGAGACACAAATGAAGCAGTGAAGGGGAAGAATAAGAGATCAATATTGTGGTGAGAAATAAAGAAAACAACAAATTCGGAAAGATCTAAAAAGGTCACGTGAATATCAGGAATTGGACGAGACAACTTCCAATGAGGAATTTAATATCCTTGCAGTCAGGCAATAAAGATGTCCCAAGTGAGTCTTTGACATGCCAGTTTAGTTCTTATAAGACAAGGGCAAACTCATCTAACAGACCGGATCGTTAGGGAATGCCATTAAATCCACGATGACGCTCAACTTTTAGTTTTTCCCCTCGCTAGTCACGAAATCATAATTACAAACTCTGTGATACCCCACAGTCTCCCAGAATGACCTGCGGTGAAACCGTTGATGGTCTTACAAGGTCAGCATGCACAGAGGTGGGTAGTAACATGCTACATTTACTCAGTTACATTTACTCAGTTACATTTACTTGAGTAATTTTGGGGGGAATGTACTTTTAGAGTAGGTTTAAAAGTGGGTACTTTTTACTCTCACTCAAGTACATTTTCGAATTATTTTTTTTAACTTTTACTTCGTTACAACCGGCGATGTTCCTGTCGTTACATTACGGGGTTTCATTTTAATTCATGTGGAATTATTAAATGGGACTTTTACGACAGCGGAAGTTCACACAGCTGCGTGCGCTGTCACTCAAGCCGAGTCCAAATTCTTTAAATGTTCGATTTTAAGTGTACGTTTTAAAATCAGCGCGCTTTGAACCACGTCCCGCATATCATGAGCAGTATTTTTTTGGGGGGTGGGGGTTTATCTCCCAATGTGGAACGCCCAATTCCAATGCGCTCCGAGTCCTCGTGGTGGCGTAGTGACTCGCCTCAATCCGGGTGGTCGAGGATGATCCTCAGTTGCCTCCGCGTCTGAGACCGTCAATCCGCGCATCTTATCACATGACTTGTTGAGCGTGTTACCATGGAGACGTAGCACGTGTGGAGGCTTCACGCTATTCTCCGTGGCATCCACACACAACTCACCACACGCCCCACCGAGAGCGAGAACCACATTATAGTGACCACGAGGAGGTTACCCCATGTGACTCTACTCTCCCTAGCAACTGGGCCAATTTGGTTACCCCATGTGACTCTACCCTCCCTAGCAACCAGGCCAATTTGGTTACCCCATGTGACTCTACCCTCCCTAGCAACCGGCCCAATTTGGTTACCCCATGTGTCTCTACCCTCCCTAGCAACTGGGCCAATTTGGTTACCCCATGTGTCTCTACCCTCCCTAGCAACTGGGCCAATTTGGTTACCCCATGTGACTCTACCCTCCCTAGCAACCAGGCCAATTTGGTTACCCCATGTGACTCTACCCTCCCTAGCAACCAGGCCAATTTGGTTACCCCATGTGACTCTACCCTCCCTAGCAACCAGGCCAATTTGGTTACCCCATGTGACTCTACCCTCCCTAGCAACCGGCCCAATTTGGTTACCCCATGTGTCTCTACCCTCCCTAGCAACCGGCCCAATTTGGTTACCCCATGTGTCTCTACCCTCCCTAGCAACTGGGCCAATTTGGTTACCCCATGTGACTCTACCCTCCCTAGCAACCAGGCCAATTTGGTTACCCCATGTGACTCTACCCTCCCTAGCAACCGGCCCAATTTGGTTACCCCATGTGACTACCCTCCCTAGCAACCGGGCCAATTTGGTTACCCCATGTGACTCTACCCTTCCTAGCAACCAGGCCAATTTGGTTACCCCATGTGACTCTACCCTCCCTAGCAACCGGCCCAATTTGGTTACCCCATGTGACTCTACCCTCCCTAGCAACCGGCCCAATTTGGTTACCCCATGTGACTCTACCCTCCCTAGCAACCAGGACAATTTGGTTACCCCATGTGACTCTACCCTCCCTAGCAACTGGGACAATTTGGTTACCCCATGTGACTCTACCCTCCCTAGCAACCAGGCCAATTTGGTTACCCCATGTGACTCTACCCTCCCTAGCAACCGGCCCAATTTGGTTACCCCATGTGACTACCCTCCCTAGCAACCAGGCCAATTTGGTTACCCCATGTGACTCTACCCTTCCTAGCAACCAGGCCAATTTGGTTACCCCATGTGACTCTACCCTCCCTAGCAACCAGGCCAATTTGGTTACCCCATGTGACTCTACCCTTCCTAGCAACCAGGCCAATTTGGTTACCCCATGTGACTTTACCCTCCCTAGCAACCGGGCCAATTTGCTTACCCCATGTGACTCTACCCTCCCTAGCAACCGGGACAATTTGGTTGTTAAGGAGACCTGACTGGAGTCACTCAGCACGCCCTGGATTCAAACTCGCGACTCCAGATGTGATAGACAGCGGCTTTACTCACTGAAATACACAGACCCGTCATGAGCAGTATTTACGCATTTACCCCGCGCTCTCGTGGGGGTACTGGAAACTATCGCAGCTACTTCCGGCTGATTAAGGCAGGGAAACAACCTTAACAGGTGGATTAAACTGCCTACTGTATAAATCCATAAACATCCTAGTTATGTGTAAATGCCGATGGCGTGACTGACAACTGGAGCGTGAACAGTGTCATTTCCCTACCCTCACGTTGTCCCGTGTGACCTTCTGTATTCGGTGGAACACAAAATATGTTCCAGAAAGTTCACCATTCACTTTCAAAATATAGAGGAAAAAAAAACCCTTCACTGAAAGTAAATGGTGACTCAGGCAAACATTCGGTGTAAAATCTCCTTATTGTGTTGCATGGAAGAAAGTCATACGGGTTTGGAACAACATGATGGGGAATGATGACAGAATTTCCATCATTAATAATAATTGTGTAAAACATGTTAAATGTGTATTATGTAATGGAATATATGGGAGTTAACATCCATTATTCATGACTCGAGTACTCTTAATTGGATACATTCTTACTCTTACTCAAGTAATTATGTATATTAAGTAATATATAGATATTTTTAAGTGTACTTTTACCCCAAGTACAGTTTTTGGCAACTCTACCCACCTCTGACCATGCGCCACTTCTGCCAGCCGGGCACGACTTTTATGTGGCCGAACATTATCTATCCGCCTGGAAGCTGAGTTGCGTTCACAAGGATCCGCGTTGACAGAATGAGTGCTTTAGAGGATGAAATAATTCATTCAGGCAAAGTCCAAATTTTCCAATTTACCCATGTTTATTGCTATAATAAAGATAGAGGCATCAAAGACATCACCGAGGGCTTTATTTAACGACTGGATGCGGATGGTAGTTGACTGGTCCAATTCTATATTCGTATGTATCGACAATGACACATGATGACACATATGTGTCACACTGAAGGATGCACAGAGGCTTTTGTTCACACGGCCAGCCAAAATATGATTTTTAGACATATCTGTACTCAGAACAGCAACTCGGTTTGGATGATTTCAAGAAGTCATTTTAAAAAACAAATCCCACAAAGCCATGCAGACAGTTTGTTACTATAATACTTTACACAAACATGAAACTCAAATGCAATTTTACAAACATATTAAATAAAGTGTGGGCCTCCGTTACTGCATAATTATGAAACCATTTTTTAAAGAGTTTGGGGAGGATGTGAACTCAAGTTTAGCTCCTTTATCTAGGATATGTTCTAGTATATTGCATTTGTTCATTAACAAATAAAATGTAGCAAAATGTTTGTACATAAACAGAGTTTAACAGTAGAAATGCAAAACAATGAATAAACTGTACTTACCTTGTGGTGATGTAGCATGTGTAATATGCATGTAGCATGTGTAGTATGCATGTAGTATGCATGTAGCATGCATGTAGCATGCATGTAGCATGTGTAGTATGCATGTAACATGTGTATCATGCATGTACTATGCATGTAACATGTGTAGTATGCATGTAGTATACATGTAACATGTGTAGTATGCATGTAACATGTGTAGTATACATTTAACGTGTGTAGTATGCATGTAGTATGCATGTAACATGTGTAGTATGCATGTAGTATACATGTAACATGTGTAGTATGCATGTAACATGTGTAGTATACATGTAACGTGTGTAGTATGCATGTAGTATGCATGTAACGTGTAGTATGCATATAGTATACATGTAACATGTGTAGTATGCATGTAACATGTGTAGTATGCATGTAGTATACATGTAACATGTGTAGTATGCATGTAACATGTGTAGTATACATGTAACGTGTGTAGTATGCATGTAACGTGTAGTATGCATGTAACATGTGTAGTATGCATGTAGTATGCATGTAATATGTGTAGTATGCATGTGACATGCATGTAACATTTGTAGTATGCATGTGACATGTGTAGCATGCATGTAGTATGCATGTAACGTGTAGTATACATGTAACATGTGTAGTATGCATGTAGTATGTATGTAACATGTGTAGTATGCATGTAACATTTGTAGTATGCATGTAACATGTGTAGTATACATGTAGTATATGTGTAGTATGCATGTAACATGTGTAGTATGCATGTAACATGCATATAACTTGTAGTATGCACGTAGTATGCATGTAACGTGTAGTATGCATGTAGTATGCATGTAACGTGCAGTATGCATGTAGTATGCATGTAACGTGTAGTATGCATGTAGTATGCATGTAACATGTGCAGTATGCATGTAGTATGCATGTAACATGTGCAGTATGCATGTAGTATGTGCACTGAACAGCAGCCAAAAGATTAGATTGCTTAATTAAAGGAGTAATTAACAATCGTGCCATGTATGGTTCTCACAAACACTTTTGTGCATATTGGCACAAAAAGAACAGTATTTTTTATAACACTTAAATTGTGCAATAAAATGTGTGTAACATCTGTTGTAGTCAATAATAAAGTTTAAATGAAAAATACAATAAAAAAAAAGAGCAAAATATTTATTTCCGGATCATTTTATTCAGAATCTTTGTCAATGACATTATTCAGTACATTTACTGTGATAACAAAATAACTGCCTGTTACTTTCAAAATGTCTCACGAAGAGTTAATGAATATAAAATAACATCTACATACTTATGCATGAAATTAAAATGACTTTAAAATATTGGCACTACCTACAATCATTTGATACTTTATAAATACAAGACATCCATAAATATATCTGCAGATATTCAAGGGTCTTTGATACTGTGAATGTGATATGTGACTTCCTGAAGACACTCGGGGCTGGACGGAGAACGGCTTGAGGATGGTGAATATTTAAGGCCATTATTGTGAAAGAACCTGTCGTTTGAAAGCCATGAGCCAAACAACAACCCAACGCACAAACATGAGATCAACTGATGAAGATGCTAGAAACCAAAGCCGTCGGAGGACCAGTTGAAATGAAAAGCAGGAGGCATCACGTCCGGAGGTATTTGTTCCTTTGTCACTTGTGTACACGTGGAAATATATATAGCATGATTCGCTGGCTTCATTCCTTTGGAAATGTTCCTTTTAAACGTCCCCCTTTCACCAAAGAGAGGAGAAATGATCTACTGCTAACGTCCAGCTGATGCGTCGAGACACACAAGATGAAAATCCACATTTACACAATATAAAAGTGTGATGCTCTTTTTCACAAACACACCAAAACAACAAACTCAGAAGAAGAAAAAAAGTTTTCATTCAGACTCTGCAAAACAGAAAACTAAACATGGACGACTTTCATTAAAGGGACAGTTCACCTATAAATGTAAATTCAGTCATTGTTTACTCACCCCGGTGTTGTTGTAACTCCTACTTTTTTTGAACACAAAGATTGAAATAGTGAATAAATGTTGTGCTCCGTGATGTCATACAATGGCAGTTTATGGTGACCACCTCTTCAAGCTTCAGAAGTCTAATTAATTATTCATGAGACTCATGATCGATAAGATTTGATGAGAAATTGAAATATAATGTATTATTGGCCGTTGTTCTCCTGTGTGTGTGTTCATGATAGGACACGAGAGCAACAGTTCACACACACCCCTCACAACATGGGGGCGTTCAAGCGAAAACACGTTTTGTTTATCTAAAAACAGTGATAGAGACAGACCACAACACAGCTGCACACAAAACACAGAGAACAGAACTTACCAAACATGTCTGAAGAGTTTATAGTCCAAGAATTCATGCATTTCTATGCCCAGCCTTATTTTTTTATTTTTTATTTTTTTTAGAGATTTCGGAAATCAATCAGAAATATAGGAGGAGGCTACAGGCAGCAAGTCACACGTGTCCTAACCTGACAAGACACGTGATAAAAGTGTTATTATCTATGATAATCAGAGTTTTTGCCCAAATTAGCGTGACGAGTGACGGGACATTCCATCATCGCTTGTTTTGTATTTTCGGCATTGCGTGAGTAACTCTGTCCACTGTGAACTGGCACCGGTCCAAAAACTCTATAAAATAAGGCTGGGCATAGAAATGCATCAATTCTTGGACTACAAACTCTTCAGACATGTTGAGTAAGTTCTGTTCTCTGTGTTGTGTGCAATTGTGTTGTTGTCTGTCTCTATCACTGTTTTTAGAGAAATAAAACGGGTTTTGTCTTGAACGCCCCCATGTCGTGAGGGGTCTGCGTGAACTGTTGCTGTCGTGTCCTATCATGAACACACACACAGGAGATCAACAGTGAACATTTACACTCAATAATACATCAGATTTCAGTTTCTCATCAAATCTTATCGTATACTTTCATAACAATCATGAGCCTCATGAATAATTAATTAGACTTCTGAATGATACTTTTGTGCTCTTTTCAAGCTTGAAGAGGTGGTCACCATAAACTGCCACTGTATGACATCACTGAGCACAACATTTATTCACTATTTCTCTCTTTGTGTGAAGAAATAGAAAGAAAGTCATATTGGGTTATAACAACACCGGGGTGAGTAAACAATGACTGAATTTACATTTTTGTGTGAACTGTCCCTTTAATACAAAAGTTCAGCCCTACTTTATTAGAACTTTACAAGTTTGAGTTTTAAACACAATAAAATGATCTTTATGTTGATATAAAACATGCATACATTTGACATATACTGTATATACGGGAGCATCTCGCTGAAACGGTCAAAAACTTGCCCACGTCATGTTTAAACCTAAAAACGAAATACAATATTTTGCATAAAAAAATTAGGATTTGCATTGTGACATTTTATTCATGACAATTAAGCAAATATTCCCCACTTATTCTCGTTACTTTAATGTGAAAATATCATGCGTATTTAAATGGTAAAAAGTGCAATTCTGACTGCAAAGGTAAAACACAGTAACTGCAGATGACTGAAATCAGGTCTCTTAAATCTCTTAAAATGTGCTTAATTGTCATGATGATTATCTGACGATGCTTAAGTGTCCAAACATTGTTTTCTTAATGCAAAATTGTAATTCTTATTTAGTTGTTGATTTTGGGCTTAAATGTGCCCTGGACCGGTCTTTGAGAGATTCACCCACAGAACTGTAAATAAACTGGATTTATATCATATTGCCTTAAAGTTATAGATGTGAGTTACATTAATGTGTATATTTGTCCACTCCAGAACATTTGAGATCCACAGGAAGCCAAACATCATCCGACTCAAATGCTTTTGTTGAGGGAAAATGTCCACGGAGCAAATGCTCAGCAATCACATCTCAAACAACAGAAATGTGTATTATTATAAACTTTAAATTCAAGTCTCTTCTTCCAAACAGAAGACAAAGACAAAACGCAAAAGTGTGTTTGTACAGATGATGAAAGTTCCCATGAAGACACTGATATTGTGAGCAGTGCGCAGGAAAACTGTCCGTTTAGCGCCGTGATGGAGTGTGTGCGGATCCGTACACACAGAAAGGCATTACAGGACGCGTGAAGGACCGTGTGGTACGAGGTGTTTGGTTTCAAATGTTTTTCTGGATGGCATTCAAAGTCTCTTTGTTAAAAACAGATGACTGCATTTAGGTGTGTGTGTGTGTGTGCGTGTGTGTGTGTGTGTGTGTGTGTGTGTGTGTGTGTCTGTTGTGCCTGAGGTGATGTGGCAGGATGTTACCGCGGTACGGGTTTAAAATGGCGTGTAGTCAGACGGGTACATGATGGGGAGCCAGTTCTCCGTGTAAGAGACGCAGTGCTGCCAGCCGAGAGTCCGCATTAACTGCAGAACACAAACACATCAACAACAGCGTGAAGAACACTGCAGTTATATTCAATATTACAGGAATCACATTCACATGTACATTTGAGTTTGCCCACATGCTCGTATACTTCCTGTCCCGATTGTGGGAAAATATAGAAATTCTGGGTGTATACAGACACACACACACACACACACACACACACACACACACACACACACACACACACACACAGACACACAGACACGCGCACACAGACACGCGCGCACACACACAGACACACACACGCGCGTGCGCGCGCACACACACGCGCACACAGACACGCGCACACACACACAGACACGCGCACACACACGCGCGCACACACACGCGCACACACACGCGCACACACACGCGCACAGACACGCGCACGCGCACACACACACACACACACAGACACACACACACGCACACGCACACACACAGTCTCACACCCACACACACCCACACACACAGACACGCGCGCACACACACACAGACACGCGCACACACACACAGTCTCACACACACATACACACACAGACACACACACACACCCACACACACACACACACACCCACACACACAGATAGACACACACACACACACACACACAGCCACACACACACACAGATAGACACTTACACACACACACACACACACACACACACCCACCCACAGCCACACACACACACACACACACACACACACACACAGTCTCACACACACACACACACAGTCTCACACACACACACACACAGACACAGACACACACGCACGGACAGACACACACGGACAGACACACACACACACCCACCCACAGCCACACACACACACACCCACCCACAGCCACACACACACACACACACACACACACACACAGACACACACACACACGGACAGACACACACGGACAGACACACACACACACACACACACACACACACACCCACCCACAGCCACACACACACACACACACACACACACACACACACACACACACACACACACACACACACACACACACACACACCCACAGTCTCACACACACACACACACACGCACGGACAGACACACACGGACAGACACACACACACACATATATATATATATATATATATATATATATATATATATATATATATATAGATTTTATTATTATAAATAGGGCTGGGAACTGATATATACGTCCCATTTACCAATTAAATGGTGCCGATAGTTTATGGGTTATCAGCAAAAATCAACAGTTACTTATTTTTATGTCGTTTTTTATTGATTGTTGAGTTCATGTTGATTTTGACTGAGTTCCCTCGATATAAAAATAATCATCTGTTTTTATAATGCCAGAACACCGGACAGCTGACGACCGGTTACTGCTCATACAGTATTAATTAGCCTAAATGACAATCTTTACTTTATTGTGTTTTATTGTAATATAAAGTAGATGTTTGTAATGGTGCATGTTTCCCTTCTGGGATTGCGTAAGCCGGAAGCACAGACGTTTCCAAGTTAAAAGTCCCACATTATGCACCAAATCTTATTATGATGATTGTGGTTGCACAATAAACTGCATCTGGGATTTAACTCATTTTGGACTCTTGTTGCCTCTATGTCTGTGCCCGTCACAGTAAGGAAAAACTGAATAAATCAATAAATATAGTGATAAAATATATTGATCAATATTGTGAGCACAGCCTGTGTCAGGCATTTAAATTCTGCAGGTGAAGATTTCAAGCAGGCCTGAATATAAATAACAATAAAATGCAACACACACGTTTGAACACGCGCGTCAGGTGTTCTCTTACCTGTATGCAATTCTTCAAATTCTCTTTGTTGGCTTTATCCTCAACGATCTTGGTCGCATATTTCAAAGCCCTTCCATACATTTTATTTGCTAAGGCGTGTTTGTAGGAAAATGTTAAAACCTACAAAACAAGAAAAAAGTACAAAAAACAAACATCATGCCAAAATGAAATAATTGAAACATCTATTACTTCTGCAAACACTGACGCACCTTAGAGTCCGTGAGCTCCACCCACTTCTGCACCTCCCAGAATGTGTCATTCAGAGCTTTGGCCACGCCCTGCGGGTCATCGTCAGAGCTGCCCACCTCGCCCGCACTCGCGCCCTCCTGAGCCGCAGCCTGCATGAGCTGATCGGACAGAGCGCAACCTTTCCTGCACAGCGCGTCCAACAGCGATGACTTCTGCTTCTCCATGTCACTGTGAACACATTAAATCAGTGGTTCACAACCCTGCACGCTGCGGATCTCCCATTACCATTCTTCACTTTAAAATATAAATATTTATCTCAAGTGAATCAGTATTTCTATAACTTTAAGTGAATCAACATGAATTATCCGAACAAACTGACTCATTAATTGGAGTTCCCAGTGCTAAACATAAGGGAATCGTTTATTGTAACCAGTTCACTTATATAAACTGTCTGAAAGAACCGATTCACTTAAATGATTCAGTTTTCCCAAAATTTCATGAGAGAGAGAGGACGGTTTAGGCAGAATGGGGCTCAAGTGAATCAGTGAATCATTTATGTGAACTAGTTCATTTACATAAACCATCTGAATGAACCAACTCACTAAAATGAATCAGTTTTCCCAAAGCTAAACATAAGGGAATCGTTTATTGTAACCAGTTCACTTATATAAACTGTCTGAAAGAACCGATTCTCTTAAATGATTCAGTTGTCCCAGCGCTACATTAGAGAGAGGACGGTTTAGGCTGCGTGGGGCTCAAGTGAATCAGTGAATCATTTATGTGAACTAGTTCATTTACATAAACCATCTGAACAAACTGACTCACTAAAATGATTCAGAGTTCCCTGTGCTATACATAAGGAAAATAATTTATCCATCTAGCGATGTGATGTGTAGAAATGTTCAGTACCACTTTATGGAGGCAGCGTCTGGCCGCGGGTCTGTCTTTATGGTGAGATAAACCGCCAGTGCCGTCTGATCGATGTGTGAGATAACAACATCAGCAGCAGCTACGATCTCTCCCAAATGCTTCAAACGCTCCTTCAAGACAAACATCACAGTTTAGTGAAGGAACATCACAGTAAATCTCACAAAGCCTGTTAAGAACACGTCCAGCTCATATTTCACTGGTACGACTACAGAGTTGGCCGACCCCGATTATGTGCTGTCATGAAAAAGCAGCATCATGGGATTGTAGTTCTTTCCCTCATTAAAGATGTTACGTACACAGTCTTGTATCTTTGTCTTTTTGTACGATTTTCAAACACTTTTTTGCTTCAAATCAAAGTTTGTGATGTTGTGATTCTCCTCAGAGCTGGTTTGATTGCACAACTCTTTATCAAGGATATTATGACATCACAATGGAAAAAAACAACATTTCCAGAACCAAGATGGCTGAAAAACAGGCTTCATTCGTACATTTTTGAGTGTAATATGTTAATGCGTGTGATGTACCTTCTCGGAGTCGAGTTGATGTAGTCGCTGTACATGTAGAGGCAGGTGTGTTGGGAAAAACTCCTTTAACTCGTCATATATAGAGTTGTTCTCTAACCTGAACACAATGATTTATTATTCATTTACTGAAATACAGAGGAAGTGGAAAAACATGCAGGCAGTGAAGGTTAACCCTTTAAGCTCGGATGGGCCCACGAGAAAAAAAACAAGTAAATATATTAAAAACTAGCCTCGACCAGCATAAAATCGGTGTCGTTTGAAAGTTTAGAAGCTCTATTTTCCAATGCATGTGACATTATGACCAAAACTGAACAAGTACTTAAAAGTTTAAAGTTTTGATCATTTTTTATTTTTATTGTAATCAGCAAAAACATCAAACTGATCAAATATTCATGTGCCATATGTTGTTGGAAAGATCTTAAAGAGTAAAATACAACCAGACTATTTGTTTTACTCACAGATGAAAATATAGCGAGTAACAGCTAAATATATGACTTTGACAGTTATGTTGGTGTTGCTTATATGCAGCGTTTTCACTAATAACTTCACGAATAATAAACAGAACATAAAACATCACACATCATTATTTAGAGTCAGTGATTATCTTTCAAACGAGTCCACACACAAGATAATCAGATGTATTGATCATTAGATAATCCACATGAAGCACAATGTTACATATGACCACCAGGAGATGGCGCCAAATACATGACACAGACTCAATGATGCCTCAAATGGCACAGAATGAAACTGAATGAGGTGATTATCTTTCAAACGAGTCCACACACAAGATAATCAGATGTATTGATCATTAGATAATCCGCATGAAGCACAATGTTACATATGACCACCAGGAGATGGCGCCAAATACATGACACAGACTCAATGATGACTCAAATGACACAGAATGAAACTCATTCTGTGAAATCTCATGACTAAAATCATGTCTGCATGCTATGTAAACCTTTAGTCATTGTTGTGTTTGCATGTGTAATTAGTTCTTATGTACAATTATTATCTTTTATTTGTTTGGAGATGTTTTTGGACACCATGATACATTATATTTGTAATGTTGGAACTTTTGATTGTATTGTCTCATCAACACAACATTTTTCTTAGTTACAGGTGACATGATTGAGAACAAAACAAAAGCAGTTTTTCGGAACCACATTATTTACACCCAGAGATATATAATGTCAAATAAGAAAAAAAAAAAGCACATTTTGGCAAAATATTTTTTGGGGGATTTTTCAGCAGTTTCTTTGGCTGAGAGTCTCAGAACGTATCCTAATCTATATCATTAAAAACATTGAAAAGTTCTCTTTACAATAATACTAAAACACTTGAACCTCCTTGTCCAGTTATAAGACTTACATGTTGGGTATGCCACTGAAACAGGACATCTTATCTTATAATCAGAGCTTTAAGGGTTAAACGTCAGTGAGACTCACTTTGTCATCCACTGGATCTTCAGATCTCTCAGCGCTTCAGAGAACTCGTCCTTCATGTCTTTCTCCTTCTCTCCATCCTTCTCCTTCTCTTTGCCATTCTTGGTTTTGTTCGGAGCAGGGACCAGATGATAGATGATCGGCACGACATCCTGCGTGACAAAAACAGCACACACAGAACGACACGTGACTTCTCAACCACATTACCCAGAATCCCTCATAACCATCTCAGATTAAGCCACCGTGATGATGAATAATGCTACAGGTGAGATACAGGTGAGATACAGGTGAGATACAGGTGAATTCTTTGTGGTGGTTTATGACTGTACGTCCAACTGAAAATGACTAACAGGTGCATTATGGGATACAGTAGTTAGTGATGTAATGGGTGTGTGTAGGTTTATGGTTCACTGTTTAGTTCTAAAGGCTCCTTCAGTAAATTTCACCTGAAAATGACTTCATAACATGTCTAGGCAGAAGACTCTTATGAATCTACCCGTCCAGAACCTTTTACATTTTCCTTGTCGTTTGGCTGAAACTTGTCCCTGCTGCTCAGAACGACTCTCACTCACACACACACACACACACACACTCTCACACACACACACACACACACACACACACACACACACACACACTCTCACACACACACACACACACACACTCTCACACTCTCACACACACACACACACTCACACTCTCACACACACACACACACACACACACACTCACACACTCACACACTCACACACACACACACACACACACACACACACACACACACACACACACACTGATGCGATCGCTCTCTCTCTTCTGGCTCAATATTCTGCTCCATACAACAAGTTCTGTTTGTGTCATTATTTGATTTCTTTCTGCTTTTTCTTCCCAATCTGTAACGCCCAATTCCCAATGCGCTCCAAGTCCTCGTGGTGGTGTAGTGACTCGCCTCCGGGTGGTGGAGGACGAATCTCAGTTGCCTCCGCGTCTGAGACCGTCAATCTGTGCATCTTATCATGTGACTTGTTGAGCGCGTTACCATGGAGACGTAGCGCGTGTGGAGGCTTCACGCTATTCTCCACGACATCCACGCACAACTCACCACACACCCCACCGAGAGCGAGAACCACATTATAGTGACCACGAGGAGGTTACCCCATGTGACTCTACCCTCCCTAGCAACCGGCCCAATTTGGTTACCCCATGCGACTCTACCCTCCCTAGCAACCGGCCCAATTTGGTTACCCCATGCGACTCTACCCTCCCTAGCAACCGGGCCAATTTGGTTACCCCATGTGACTCTACCCTCCCTAGCAACCGGGACAATTTGGTTACCCCATGTGACTCTACCCTCCCTAGCAACCGGGACAATTTGGTTACCCCATGTGACTCTACCCTCCCTAGCAACCGGGCCAATTTGGTTACCCCATGTGACACTACCCTCCCTAGCAACTGGGCTAATTTGGTTACCCCATGTGACTCTACCCTCCCTAGCAACCGGTACAATTTGGTTACCCCATGTGACTCTACCCTCCCTAGCAACCGGTACAATTTGGTTACCCCATGTGACTCTACCCTCCCTAGCAACCGGACAATTTGGTTACCCCATGTGACTCTACCCTCCCTAGCAACCGGGACAATTTGGTTACCCCATGTGACTCTTCCCTCCCTAGCAACCGGTACAATTTGGTTACCCCATGTGACTCTACCCTCCCTAGCAACCGGGCCAATTTGGTTACCCCATGTGACTCTACCGTCCCTAGCAACCGGGCCAATTTGGTTGCTAAGGAGACCTGACTGGAGTCACTCAGCACGCCCTGGATTCAAACTCACGACTCCAGGTGTGATAGTCAGCGTCAACACTCGCTGAGATACCCAGAACACCCCTAAAATGGCATTAGTAATCATTGAGGCAACAGCAGAATGTGAAAGTTGATGGAATGATGATCATATATCAGCAGAGCATCTCTCTGTAGGAGTCACAGATCACATAGATCATCATTTTCTCACCCTCAAGTCATTCCAAACCCATACGATTTTGGGAACAACTTGAATTATTGCTTTAACTTCAGAGATAAACACATAAACAGTGTCACAAATAATCAACTGTCTCTCTGACATAATCTCTCAAAACATTGAAATGTAATGTTATTAAGCACAGTCATTGATTGACAAGCCACCGACAGCAGACCGTCAGACTTATAGATATATTGGCCATTATATCGTGAAACAGCGCCACCATCAGGAGTGCAGTGAAACTACAGGCATGTCACATGACATCAGTGTTTCTGAAGAGACTGTCACTCACTGCTTTCTTGCCGAACTCACTCTTGGGCAGAACCAGAGAACCGGTGATGTAACCGCCTGGACCGGCACCTTTAGGAATCCTGGAAAACAGACACACACACACACACACAAATAATGAACGGATTAATTAGCTGATAGTGGGCTATTTTGAGGTGACCAGCATCAGTTGTTAACCGTACCTGTTTACCAGGGACAGATTTAAGTGACGTCTCCCCTTTAAAAATCTACCAGCATCCTTGTCAATGTCGAACCCTTTGTTTGAACGTTTTGGTGTCTGAACCCTCCTAATGCGTTCACAATCTGCAAACACCCTTTACATTTGCGGGTCAGTTTTGCTTATATAACATTTATACTCCAATTGTTTTCATCAAAATCCATATTGTATCTCATAGTTAACTTCTTGGCTGTTCATACATGTAAAAAGATCTAAATTTATGACATGTTAACTGAAAAATATCAGTTTTCTTTATTATTATTTTTCTTTATTATTTAACATTTCAAAATATCCATTAACCACAGCCAAACCAGTGTGATACATGTGAAGATATATTTATTATCAAGGTTTATATGAAATTATATTTTAATACAACATTGCATTAAATTTATAGAAATATTTTAAGTGAGAATTTCTAGTCATTCTCGCATTAACTTCCATATTTATGAATTACTCAATACTGCATAATGACACACCATCTATGCAACCAAATACATTTCTTCCCACCAAACAACATCACAACTACACAACATCTGTACTAGTATTCAATGTTTTTAAACAAATGTTTTCTGTTTAATGCATGAAGTGCTGAATTATTTAGATCCGTCTGTAGAGGGCGACAGAGTAACATCTGGACATTTCTTCCTTTAGGCAGTTTATCCTTTCATAGTTTATTATGTTTATCAGTTCTGTCTGTGTGTGTGTGTGTGTGTGTGTGTGTGACTCTGTGTGTGTGTGTGTGTGTGTCTCTGTGTGTGTGTGTGTGACTGTGTGTGTGTCTGTGTGTATGTGTGTGTCTGTGTCTCTGTGTGTGTCTGTGTGTGTGTGAGTGT
>JAVLUX010000006.1:54995000-55020000 GCA_032164185.1 Moxostoma hubbsi
CGCATTAAAGATGCAACGCATTAAATATAACCGCATTAAATATAACCGTATTAAAGATGTAACGCATGAAACGTGACCGCATTAAAGATGTAACGCATGAAACGTGACCGCATTAAAGATGTAGCGCATGAAACGTGACTGCATTAAAGATGTAACGCATTAAAGATGTAACGCATTAAATATAACCACATTAAAGATGCAACGCATTAAACATAACCGCATTAAAGATGCAACGCATTAAATATAACTGCATTAAAGATGTAATGCATTAAACATAACCGCATCAAAGATGTAACGCATTAAACATAACCGCATTAAAGATGTAACGCATTAAATATAACCACATTAAATGTGACCGCATTAAAGATGCAAAGCATTAAATATAACCGCATTAAAGATGTAACGCATGAAATATAACCGCATTAAAGATGTAATGCATTAAATATAACTGCATTAAAGATGTAACGCATTAAACATAACCGCATTAAAGATGTAATGCATTAAATATAACTGCATTAAAGATGTAATGCATTAAACATAACCGCATTAAAGATGTAACGCATTAAATATAACCACATTAAATGTGACCGCATTAAAGATGCAAAGCATTAAATATAACCGCATTAAAGATGCAACGCATTAAATATAACCGCATTAAAGATGTAACGCATGAAACGTGACCGCATTAAAGATGCAACGCATTAAATATAACCGCATTAAATATAACCGTATTAAAGATGTAACGCATTAAACGTGACCGCATTAAAGATGTAACGCATGAAACGTGACCGCATTAAAGATGTAGTAACGCATGAAACGTGACCGCATTAAAGATGTAACGCATGAAACGTGACCGCATTAAAGATGTAGCGCATGAAACGTGACTGCATTAAAGATGTAACGCATTAAAGATGTAACGCATGAAACGTGACCACATTAAATATGTAACGCATGAAACGTGACCGCATTAAAGATGCAACGCATTAAATATAACCGCATTAAATATAACCGTATTAAAGATGTAACGCATGAAACGTGACCGCATTAAAGATGTAACGCATGAAACGTGACCGCATTAAAGATGTAACGCATGAAACGTGACCGCATTAAAGATGCAACGCATTAAATATAACCGCATTAAATATAACCGTATTAAAGATGTAACGCATGAAACGTGACCGCATTAAAGATGTAACGCATGAAACGTGACCGCATTAAAGATGTAGCGCATGAAACGTGACTGCATTAAAGATGTAACGCATTAAAGATGTAACGCATTAAATATAACCACATTAAAGATGCAACGCATTAAACATAACCGCATTAAAGATGCAACGCATTAAATATAACTGCATTAAAGATGTAATGCATTAAACATAACCGCATCAAAGATGTAACGCATTAAACATAACCGCATTAAAGATGTAACGCATTAAATATAACCACATTAAATGTGACCGCATTAAAGATGCAAAGCATTAAATATAACCGCATTAAAGATGTAACGCATGAAATATAACCGCATTAAAGATGTAATGCATTAAATATAACTGCATTAAAGATGTAATGCATTAAATATAACTGCATTAAAGATGTAACGCATTAAACATAACCGCATTAAAGATGTAATGCATTAAATATAACTGCATTAAAGATGTAATGCATTAAACATAACCGCATTAAAGATGTAACGCATTAAATATAACCACATTAAATGTGACCGCATTAAAGATGCAAAGCATTAAATATAACCGCATTAAAGATGTAACGCATGAAATATAACCGCATTAAAGATGTAATGCATTAAATATAACCCCATTAAAGATGCAAAGCATTAAATATAACCGCATTAAAGATGTAACGCATTAAATATAACCGCATTAAAGATGCAAAGCATTAAATATAACCCCATTAAAGATGTAATGCATTAAATATAACCGCATTAAAGATGCAAAGCATTAAATATAACCCAATTAAAGATGTAATGCATTAAATATAACCGCATTAAAGATGCAAAGCATTAAATATAACCGCATTAAAGATGTAACGCATTAAATATAACCGCATTAAAGATGTAACGCATGAAACAACCGCATTAAAGATGTAACGCATGAAACGTGACCGCATTAAAGATGTAATGCATTAAATATAACCACGTTAAATGTGACCGCATTAAAGATGCAACGCATTAAATATAACCACATTAAATGTGACCGCATTAAAGATGCAAAGCATTAAATATAACCGCATTAAAGATGTAACGCATGAAATATAACCGCATTAAAGATGCAAAGCATTAAATATAACCGCATTAAAGATGCAAAGCATTAAATATAACCCAATTAAAGATGTAATGCATTAAATATAACCGCATTAAAGATGCAAAGCATTAAATATAACCGCATTAAAGATGTAACGCATGAAATATAACCGCATTAAAGATGTAACGCATTAAATATAACCGCATTAAAGATGTAACGCATGAAACGTGACCGCATTACAGATGCAACGCATTAAATATAACCGCATTAAAGATGCAACACATTAAATATAACCGCATTAAAGATGTAACGCATTAAATATAACCGCATTAAAGATGTAACGCATGAAACAACCGCATTAAAGATGTAACGCATGAAACGTGACCGCATTACAGATGCAACGCATTAAATATAACCACATTAAATGTGACCGCATTAAAGATGCAACGCATTAAAGATGTAACGCATTAAATATAACCGCATTAAATGTGACCGAATTTAAAGATGCAACGCATTAAATATAACCACATTAAATGTGACCGCATTAAAGATGCAACGCATTAAAGATGTAACGCATTAAATATAACCGCATTAAATGTGACCGAATTTAAAGATGCAACGCATTAAATATAACCACATTAAAGATGTAACGCGTGAAACATAACCGCATTAGATGCAACGCATTAAATATAACAGCATTAAAGATGTAACGCATTAAATATAACAGCATTAAATGTGACCGCATTAAAGATGCAATGCATTACAGATGCAACGCATTAAACATAACCGCATTAAATGTGACCGCATTAAAGATGTAACGCATGAAACATAACCACATTAAAGATGTAACGCATTAAACATAACCGCATTAAAGATGTAACGCATTAAACATAACCGCATTAAAGATGTAACGCATTAAATATAACCACATTAAAGATGTAACGCATTAAACATAACCGCATTAAAGATGTAACGCATTAAATATAACCGCATTAAATGTGACCGCATTAAAGATGCAATGCATTACAGATGCAACGCATTAAATATAACTGCATTAAAGATGCAACGCATTAAATATAACTGCATTAAATGTGACCACATTAAAGATGTAACGCATGAAACATAACCGCATTAAAGATGTAATGCATTAAATATAACCGCATTAAAGATGCAACGCATTAAATATAACCACATTAAAGATGTAACGCGTGAAACATAACCGCATTAAAGATGTAACGCATTAAATATAACTGTATTAAAGATGTACGCATTAAATATAACCGCATTAAAGATGCAACGCATTAAATATAACCGCATTAAAGATGTAATGCATTAAATATAACTGCATTAAAGATGCAACGCATTAAATATAACCGCATTAAATGTGACCGCATTAAAGATGTAACGCATTAAATATAACCACATTAAAGATGTAACGCATTAAATATAACCGCATTAAAGATGTAACGCATTAAAGATGCAACGCATTAAACATAACCGCATTAAAGATGTAACGCATTAAACATAACCGCATTAAAGATGTAACGCATTAAAGATGCAACGCATGAAATATAACCGCATTAAAGATGTAACGCATTAAATATAACCACATTAAAGATGTAACGCATTAAATATAACCACATTAAAGATGTAACGCATTAAATATAACCGCATTAAAGATGCAACGCATTAAACATAACCGCATTAAAGATGTAACGCATTAAACATAACCGCATTAAAGATGCAATGCATTAAATATAACCGCATTAAAGATGCAATGCATTAAAGATGTAACGCATTAAATATAACCGCATTAAAGATGTGACGCATTCAATATAACCGCATTAAAGATGTAACGCATTAAATATAACCGCATTAAAGATGCAATGCATTAAAGATGTAACGCATTAAATATAACCGCATTAAAGATGCAATGCATTAAAGATGTAACGCATTAAATATAACCGCATTAAAGATGCAATGCATTAAAGATGTAACGCATTAAATATAACCGCATTAAAGATGTGACGCATTCAATATAACCGCATTAAAGATGTAACGCATTAAATATAACCGCATTAAAGATGCAATGCATTAAAGATGTAACGCATTAAATATAACCGCATTAAAGATGCAATGCATTAAAGATGTAACGCATTAAATATAACCGCATTAAAGATGTGACGCATTCAATATAACCGCATTAAAGATGTAACGCATTAAATATAACCGCATTAAAGATGCAATGCATTAAAGATGTAACGCATTAAATATAACCGCATTAAAGATGCAATGCATTAAAGATGTAACGCATGAAACGTGACCGCATTAAAGATGTAATGCATTAAATATAACCACGTTAAATGTGACCGCATTAAAGATGCAACGCATTAAATATAACCACATTAAATGTGACCGCATTAAAGATGCAAAGCATTAAATATAACCGCATTAAAGATGTAACGCATGAAATATAACCGCATTAAAGATGCAAAGCATTAAATATAACCGCATTAAAGATGCAAAGCATTAAATATAACCCAATTAAAGATGTAATGCATTAAATATAACCGCATTAAAGATGCAAAGCATTAAATATAACCGCATTAAAGATGTAACGCATGAAATATAACCGCATTAAAGATGTAACGCATTAAATATAACCGCATTAAAGATGTAACGCATGAAATGTGACCGCATTACAGATGCAACGCATTAAATATAACCGCATTAAAGATGCAACACATTAAATATAACCGCATTAAAGATGTAACGCATTAAATATAACCGCATTAAAGATGTAACGCATGAAACAACCGCATTAAAGATGTAACGCATGAAACGTGACCGCATTACAGATGCAACGCATTAAATATAACCACATTAAATGTGACCGCATTAAAGATGCAACGCATTAAAGATGTAACGCATTAAATATAACCGCATTAAATGTGACCGAATTTAAAGATGCAACGCATTAAATATAACCACATTAAATGTGACCGCATTAAAGATGCAACGCATTAAAGATGTAACGCATTAAATATAACCGCATTAAATGTGACCGAATTTAAAGATGCAACGCATTAAATATAACCACATTAAAGATGTAACGCGTGAAACATAACCGCATTAGATGCAACGCATTAAATATAACAGCATTAAAGATGTAACGCATTAAATATAACAGCATTAAATGTGACCGCATTAAAGATGCAATGCATTACAGATGCAACGCATTAAACATAACCGCATTAAATGTGACCGCATTAAAGATGTAACGCATGAAACATAACCACATTAAAGATGTAACGCATTAAACATAACCGCATTAAAGATGTAACGCATTAAACATAACCGCATTAAAGATGTAACGCATTAAATATAACCACATTAAAGATGTAACGCATTAAACATAACCGCATTAAAGATGTAACGCATTAAATATAACCGCATTAAATGTGACCGCATTAAAGATGCAATGCATTACAGATGCAACGCATTAAATATAACTGCATTAAAGATGCAACGCATTAAATATAACTGCATTAAATGTGACCACATTAAAGATGTAACGCATGAAACATAACCGCATTAAAGATGTAATGCATTAAATATAACCGCATTAAAGATGCAACGCATTAAATATAACCACATTAAAGATGTAACGCGTGAAACATAACCGCATTAAAGATGTAACGCATTAAATATAACTGTATTAAAGATGTACGCATTAAATATAACCGCATTAAAGATGCAACGCATTAAATATAACCGCATTAAAGATGTAATGCATTAAATATAACTGCATTAAAGATGCAACGCATTAAATATAACCGCATTAAATGTGACCGCATTAAAGATGTAACGCATTAAATATAACCACATTAAAGATGTAACGCATTAAATATAACCGCATTAAAGATGTAACGCATTAAAGATGCAACGCATTAAACATAACCGCATTAAAGATGTAACGCATTAAACATAACCGCATTAAAGATGTAACGCATTAAAGATGCAACGCATGAAATATAACCGCATTAAAGATGTAACGCATTAAATATAACCACATTAAAGATGTAACGCATTAAATATAACCACATTAAAGATGTAACGCATTAAATATAACCGCATTAAAGATGCAACGCATTAAACATAACCGCATTAAAGATGTAACGCATTAAACATAACCGCATTAAAGATGCAATGCATTAAATATAACCGCATTAAAGATGCAATGCATTAAAGATGTAACGCATTAAATATAACCGCATTAAAGATGTGACGCATTCAATATAACCGCATTAAAGATGTAACGCATTAAATATAACCGCATTAAAGATGCAATGCATTAAAGATGTAACGCATTAAATATAACCGCATTAAAGATGCAATGCATTAAAGATGTAACGCATTAAATATAACCGCATTAAAGATGCAATGCATTAAAGATGTAACGCATTAAATATAACCGCATTAAAGATGACGCATTCAATATAACCGCATTAAAGATGTAACGCATTAAATATAACCGCATTAAAGATGCAATGCATTAAAGATGTAACGCATTAAATATAACCGCATTAAAGATGCAATGCATTAAAGATGTAACGCATTAAATATAACCATATTAAAGATGCAATGCATTAAAGATGTAACGCATTAAATATAACCGCATTAAAGATGTGACGCATTCAATATAACCGCATTAAAGATGTAACGCATTAAATATAACCGCATTAAAGATGTAACGCGTGAAACATAACTGCATTAAAGATGTAATGCATTAAATATAACCGCATTAAAGATGTAACGCATTAAATATAACCACATTAAAGATGTAACGCATTAAATATAACCGCATTAAAGATGTAATGCATTAAATATAACCGCATTAAAGATGTAACGCATTAAACATAACCGCATTAAAGATGTAATGCATTAAATATAACTGCATTAAAGATGTAATGCATTAAACATAACCGCATTAAAGATGTAACGCATTAAATATAACCACATTAAATGTGACCGCATTAAAGATGCAAAGCATTAAATATAACCGCATTAAAGATGTAACGCATGAAATATAACCGCATTAAAGATGTAATGCATTAAATATAACCCCATTAAAGATGCAAAGCATTAAATATAACCGCATTAAAGATGTAACGCATTAAATATAACCGCATTAAAGATGCAAAGCATTACATATAACCCCATTAAAGATGTAATGCATTAAATATAACCGCATTAAAGATGCAAAGCATTAAATATAACCCAATTAAAGATGTAATGCATTAAATATAACCGCATTAAAGATGCAAAGCATTAAATATAACCGCATTAAAGATGTAACGCATTAAATATAACCGCATTAAAGATGTAACGCATGAAACAACCGCATTAAAGATGTAACGCATGAAACGTGACCGCATTAAAGATGTAATGCATTAAATATAACCACGTTAAATGTGACCGCATTAAAGATGCAACGCATTAAATATAACCACATTAAATGTGACCGCATTAAAGATGTAAAGCATTAAATATAACCGCATTAAAGATGTAACGCATGAAATATAACCGCATTAAAGATGCAAAGCATTAAATATAACCGCATTAAAGATGCAAAGCATTAAATATAACCCAATTAAAGATGTAATGCATTAAATATAACCGCATTAAAGATGCAAAGCATTAAATATAACCGCATTAAAGATGTAACGCATGAAATATAACCGCATTAAAGATGTAACGCATTAAATATAACCGCATTAAAGATGTAACGCATGAAACAACCGCATTAAAGATGTAACGCATGAAACGTGACCGCATTACAGATGCAACGCATTAAATATAACCGCATTAAAGATGCAACACATTAAAAATAACCGCATTAAAGATGTAACGCATTAAATATAACCGCATTAAAGATGTAACGCATGAAACAACCGCATTAAAGATGTAACGCATGAAACGTGACCGCATTACAGATGCAACGCATTAAATATAACCACATTAAATGTGACCGCATTAAAGATGCAACGCATTAAAGATGTAACGCATTAAATATAACCGCATTAAATGTGACCGAATTTAAAGATGCAACGCATTAAATATAACCACATTAAAGATGTAACGCGTGAAACATAACCGCATTAGATGCAACGCATTAAATATAACAGCATTAAAGATGTAACGCATTAAATATAACAGCATTAAATGTGACCGCATTAAAGATGCAATGCATTACAGATGCAACGCATTAAACATAACCGCATTAAATGTGACCGCATTAAAGATGCAATGCATTACAGATGCAACGCATTAAATATAACTGCATTAAAGATGCAACGCATTAAATATAACTGCATTAAATGTGACCACATTAAAGATGTAACGCATGAAACATAACCGCATTAAAGATGTAATGCATTAAATATAACCGCATTAAAGATGCAACGCATTAAATATAACCACATTAAAGATGTAACGCGTGAAACATAACCGCATTAAAGATGTAACGCATTAAATATAACTGTATTAAAGATGTACGCATTAAATATAACCGCATTAAAGATGTAATGCATTAAATATAACTGCATTAAAGATGCAACGCATTAAATATAACCGCATTAAATGTGACCGCATTAAAGATGTAACGCATTAAATATAACCACATTAAAGATGTAACGCATTAAATATAACCGCATTAAAGATGTAACGCATTAAAGATGCAACTCATTAAACATAACCGCATTAAAGATGTAACGCATTAAACATAACCGCATTAAAGATGTAACGCATTAAAGATGCAACGCATGAAATATAACCGCATTAAAGATGTAACGCATTAAATATAACCACATTAAAGATGTAACGCATTAAATATAACCACATTAAAGATGTAACGCATTAAATATAACCGCATTAAAGATGCAACGCATTAAACATAACCGCATTAAAGATGCAATGCATTAAATATAACCGCATTAAAGATGCAATGCATTAAAGATGTAACGCATTAAATATAACCGCATTAAAGATGTGACGCATTCAATATAACCGCATTAAAGATGTAACGCATTAAATATAACCGCATTAAAGATGCAATGCATTAAAGATGTAACGCATTAAATATAACCGCATTAAAGATGCAATGCATTAAAGATGTAACGCATTAAATATAACCGCATTAAAGATGCAATGCATTAAAGATGTAACGCATTAAATATAACCGCATTAAAGATGTGACGCATTCAATATAACCGCATTAAAGATGTAACGCATTAAATATAACCGCATTAAAGATGCAATGCATTAAAGATGTAACGCATTAAATATAACCGCATTAAAGATGCAATGCATTAAAGATGTAACGCATTAAATATAACCATATTAAAGATGCAATGCATTAAAGATGTAACGCATTAAATATAACCGCATTAAAGATGTGACGCATTCAATATAACCGCATTAAAGATGTAACGCATTAAATATAACCGCATTAAAGATGTAACGCGTGAAACATAACCGCATTAAAGATGTAATGCATTAAATATAACCGCATTAAAGATGTAACGCATTAAATATAACCACATTAAAGATGTAACGCATTAAATATAACCGCATTAAAGATGTAATGCATTAAATATAACCGCATTAAAGATGTAATGCATTAAACATAACCGCATTAAACTATCTATTATATATTGAATTATATTGTGATTCATTCGATAAAATCTTCATCCCATGTAATGAATTCAGTAAAAATGTATCCGATTGACAGTCCTAATTTTATTTAGAAATAGCCCAAGCCACATTAATATTTTGAAATTCAGCTTGTGTAATTGTCACACATATTAAAAGCATTGTCAGAAAATAGTCATTTTGTTTGTCATCTGATGTATCTTCTATTTTGTGCTGTGTGGCTCTTTAAAGTTCTGTTATTTAAACAATTCAGAACAATACAATTTAATTCAGACATTTCTGAGAATCTGGTGCCATGCCGTTAATCTACAAGCTGTTGTATAAGTCACGAATAACCACACACCCACACTCATTACCTGCCCATGATGCTCCCTGAGGGATGGTAATAAAGTGGCGTCGGATCTGTCCAGGTCTGAAATGCACATCTGTGAACGTCACCTCCTGACTGCGACTGTCTGCGACTCTGTAACACACAAACACACGTCACACACACACACACAGCAACACTGACACACAAACACTAGAGAGCGGGATTGGACATACTTTGCAGGAATTATAACCGTTATCGGCACTCTGAAGAGAGGACCGGCGCTGAGAGAGGACGTGTCATAACCACACACCTTAAGAAACAAAAACACTCGTCTTCATTCTCTACATCACTATAATAACAAAGATTTCAACAGTTTGAGTTGCATGTGAACGTGAAATGCGCAGACGTGCCTCGGTGTAGTGTAGTCCCTCTTTTAGTCCCTGCGGGTCGATGCGCACATTGACGTGTCGACACTGATTCATGAGCTCCAGGTGTGAGGGGCAGTTCACCCATGCAGCGTTGCAGATGAGAGCCAGGTGCAACTGCAGAGAGATGCGGGCGGAGTTCTCTGCACACACAACAATCACTCACAGATGAGGAAAAAGTATTTATTTTCTAATCGTTGTGCTTGATCAGCATCTCACTTGTACTTCGCTGCATTCCAAAGCACAATATCTTGCTTGTTTTATTTCAGAAAGACATGACATTATTGTGTCACATAAAGCTGTCAAGAGTTCTAGAGTGTACCTGCGTTCTCTGGAAAGACGGGCTCGATGCCGACCCCGTGATCAGAAGGGACTGTGACTTGAGTCGGGTCCCTGAGGTAGATGCCTCGCTGTGTTCCTACGGTAACTGTGAAGCCGAGGCTATTGGTGGGCAGCGACGCATGCTGCATGAGGTAGTCGAACGCCCGCTCCACCTGCACCATCACATAAACACACATGAGCAGGCTACACACACTGACATAATTAATTCAACTAAAAACACGTGACTCTGAAACGTTTCACCTCCAAGTCATGTTTTCAAACACGCAGTACCTGTATGATGCCGTGTCCTTGTGCAAACACCTCTATATCTTCCACTTTCAGCGCTGTGTTCTCCAGAGCTCTTCTCACCGCTGGGACAGTGGGCCGAACGCCGTTCTGCTTCAGACCTGTTAAACGCACACACACAGAGTTAATAAACACATGATCATGCACACTTCCTGTTTTCTGCTGTTGCGTTCACGTCATGCTGGTGAATCGCTTATTGTTTTGACCGATGAACTTCCAAGTCGTTCCCATGCAAATGTATGAGCATGATTCAGACAGATTCATTAATGAATCATTTAGACCGTTTTGTGAACCGTTTCGACTCGAAGAATGATTCACTGACATCACGGTCACTTGGAAGCAAGTTTTAGGCCACAGTTTTCCAAAGCACGTGGTAATGGAGAGCGTTTTGGAAACACGTCATTTTCAGTGGAGAAAAACGCTGTTCCGTTGTGGATGAGGGGCGTAAACGAAGCAAAATTAATGCGTTTTTCAAATGAAAATGTATAAATATGGACGTGACCTGCATCTAAACAACAGCAACGTTGTTTCAAGCTCATTCATTCAATATTTTTTGATATTGAAATCGCCAATCGCTGAGCTTCACGCTATTCGCCGCGGCATCCACGCACAACTCACCACACGCCCCACCGAGCGCAAGAACCACATTATAGTGACCACGAGGAGGTTACCCCATGTGACTCTACCCTCCCTAGCAACCGGCCCAATTTGGTTACCCCATGTGACTCTACCCTCCCTAGCAACTGGGCCAATTTGGTTACCCCATGTGACTCTACCCTCCCTAGCAACTGGGCCAATTTGGTTACCCCATGTGACTCTACCCTCCCTAGCAACCGGGCCAATTTGGTTTCCCCATGTGACTCTACCCTCCCTAGCAACCGGGCCAATTTGGTTACCCCATGTGACTCTACCCTGCCTAGCAACCGGGTCAATTTGGTTACCCCATGTGACTCTACCCTCCCTAGCAACTGGGCCAATTTGGTTACCCCATGTGACTCTACCCTCCCTAGCAACCGGGCCAATTTGGTTTCCCCATGTGACTCTACCCTCCCTAGCAACCGGGCCAATTTGGTTACCCCATGTGACTCTACCCTCCCTAGCAACCGGGCCAATTTGGTTACCCCATGTGACTCTACCCTCCCTAGCAACCGGGTCAATTTGGTTACCCCATGTGACTCTACCCTCCCTAGCAACCGGGCCAATTTGGTTACCCCATGTGACTCTACCCTCCCTAGCAACCGGGACAATTTGGTTACCCCATGTGACTCTACCCTCCCTAGCAACCGGCCCAATTTGGTTGCCAAGGAGACCTGGCTGGAGTCACTCAGCATGTCGTGGATTCAAACTGAAAGATGAGATCCACTGATCCATTTGTCACTGAATGTGCCTTTTAATATCCTTTCCATTTTTTTTTTGTCAGTTCTTGATTAAAAACACCAAAAAAATAAACATTTAATGTGCTAATGAAGCCATCTTCTCATATTATATGAGATTATATTACTGGCTGATGTTGGTAGTCTTAAAGAGACAGTACCGATTAAACATGTGTTCTACATATCAGTGTAAATACTTGCAAATAGTACAAATTATTCAAGTGAACGATACAAATGTGACCAAATATTTATGCAACATAATATATGCAATTTCAAGACATTAGTTGATTATTCAAAAGCTAATATGTGACCAATATGATGAAAAATATAATTTGTTAAATTAATATTTTCTAATTGTACCTAGAAGGTTCCTTTATAGATAAGACAACATATTTTAAACGCAAGCAACATTGTAACAAACGTACCCATTTGAAATGATATCGAATCGAGAGCTTGTGAATCAAAAACGAACAGCCGCATGAGGAAGTGATGACGGACAGCTGTGCAGAGGCTTGATTATGATTGGATGAGATGCCTGAATTGAATAAATGACGCAAGGCTTTCCACAAGTGTTAACTATTTCCTTAAGTGACACCTGCGTATATTTCCAAACAGGTGAGGTGGTGCGAGTACCTGAGAGAACAAGGGCGATTCCACCGCAGGCATTTGGTGATGACATTGATGTTCCGTTCATCAGCTGCGTGCCGCGGAGCGTCCAGTTGGGTACGGATGCGATGGCTCCACCGGGAGCGCTGATACTGACACCTAGAGCGCCGTCTGTACTGGGACCGCGAGACGACCACGTGTACTGATTAGGAGGAAGTTTCTCTCGGAGTGAATATTCAGCCACCATCATGTCAGGAGTGACGTAAGCTCCCACACCTGTGCACCAAAACAAACATTTAAATGAATGAGGACATATAAACTGTCATCACTTACACACCCTGAAGATTCTGGTCCATACATTGAAAGTGAATGGAGACTGGGGATGTCACGCTCCAAAAGGTAATATTTTCAGTGATTAACGACTTAATTTGGGTCTGTTCCTCATACAAAGAGCATCCTATGACCATCCTACCACATTATGATGCTTTTTTTGTCATTTTTGGAGCTTGACCGTCTCATTCCCTATTCACTTTAATTGTATGGAAAAGAGCAGCGTGAACATTCTACTAAACATCTCCTAATGTGTTCCACAGAAGAAAGAGTCATACTAGTTTGGAATAACATGAGGGTGGTGAGTGATGACTGAAAGTGTTAAACGTCACTACTTGACTGACAGCTGTCACTGACCAATCACACTGCTAGTAGTTCCTCCAGGACAGCCCACAGTGGAGAGACACGGGCCGTTATTCCCAGCGCTTGAAACAAACAATATATTAAACTTCTGTACAGCTTCGTTGATGACCTCACAGATTCTCCTGAAGAACACACAGACAGACACACATGTGACGTTCATGTCAACGTCACTGAGGACGGATCTCAACAGAACCTGCAGCGCGTTTGAGTGACTCACCCTGAGTTTGGCCAGTGTGTGGCCTCACCGTAACTGTAGTTCACCAGATCACACTTG
Organism: Moxostoma hubbsi; assembly: GCA_032164185.1. Lineage (NCBI taxonomy): Eukaryota > Metazoa > Chordata > Actinopteri > Cypriniformes > Catostomidae > Moxostoma > Moxostoma hubbsi. Next base: position 55,009,283 of record JAVLUX010000006.1, read on the forward strand.
TAGTTTATCACCTCAATCATCTACAAGAAAATTAATATGCTAAAAAACACATGTTATGGTAATGACAGTCATCATTGAAAACAATGTGAATAGTAGAAGTTAAACATTCGGAGGTGTTACGCTAATGAGAATTACAGGGGTAAAATGTGCTAAACTTCTCTACATGCCTAGAAACATGTGAGCAATGCCTAGATACATGCTAAAACATACTAGCAACACCACCTAGCTACATGTTAGCAACACCACCTAGCTACATGTTAGCAACACCACCTAGCTACATGTTAAAATATATTAGCATTGTCTAGCTTGATGATAAAACATGCTAACAATGCCTAGCTACTTATTAAAACATGCTAGCATTGCCTAAGTTGATGTTAAAACATGATAACAAAGACTAGCTACATTCTAAAACCATGCTAAAAACACCTAGCAACATGCTAGAAACACCTAGCAACATCAAGCTACATGCTAACACATTTTAGCATTGCCTAGCTTGATGCTAAAACATGCAAGCAACATGCTAAACTATGCTTGCAACATACTAAAAAAACCTAGTTATATGCTAGAACATGCTAGAAACACCTAGCAACATCTAGCTACATGCTAACAAATTTTAGCATTGCCAAGCTTGATGCTAAAACATGTTAGCAAGCAACATGCTAAACTATAATTGCAACATGTTAACAAAACCTAGCTATATGCTAGAACATGCTAACAATGCCTAGCTTGATTGTAAAACATGTTAACAACATGTTAAAATATGCTAGATACCAATGCCTAGCTACATGCTAGAACATGCACCTTGCTTCATGTTAGCAACACTACCTAGCTACATGTTAAACATATTAACATTGTCTAGCTTGATGCTAAAACATGCTAGCAATGCCTAGCTACTTGCTAAAACATGTTAGCATTACCTAAGTTGATGTTTAAACATGCTAACAAAGCCTAGCTACATTCTAAAACATGCTAAACATGCTAGAAACACCTAGCAACATCAAGTTACATGCTAAAACATGCTAGAAACATCTAGCTACATGCTAACACATTTTAGCATTGCCTAGCTTGATGCTAAAACATGCTAGCAACATGCTTAACTATGCTTGCAACATGCTAGCAAAACCTAGCTATATGCTAGAACATGCTAGCAATGCCTAGCTTGATTGTAAAACATGTTAACAACATGTTAAAACATGCTAGCTACCAATGCCTAGCTACATGCACCTTGCTTTCAGAGGCTTTATATGGAGTTATGATGAAAATAAGCTGCATTTCAAACTGTTCTGAGACCAGTGCAGACAGACAGCACACTGGAGGTTAAGTCATGCACTAAATAGGGAGCAAGGGAGCATCCTATAGCTCTTCTATAACTGTTCTGAGACCAGTGCACACAGACAGCACACTGGAGGTTAAGTCATGCACTAAATAGGGAGCAAGGGAGCATCCTATAGCTCTCTATGCAATGATAATCATTATAGAAAATATAGTCAATGAGGAAGGACATACATATTTTATGAAAATGTTTTGCTCTAAAAAAACGTGTTTTGTGCTACTAGTAACAGATCAAAAGGGGAAATGGAAAATGCCCACAGCAGTCATGCCCGGGTCTCAGGAGGATACCCATCTCATGTCTGGACCAAAGTTTAAACACTTATAATCGATGGAATCTAACATCACCACATTTTAAGAGTCAGAAATGTATGTTACGTGCAGTGATGTCTTAATGATTGACCATGCCTCTTACAGCTCGTATGAGGCCAGTGCCCGTCTCCATGGTGCTGAGGCGGGTGTCTCCGATCTTCACAGCGAGGATCTGTGCTCCAGGGGCGACACCGTTCCTCTCGGGCTCATCGGGGAAGTGACCCGCTGCAATGCTGGCCACATGTGTCCCATGAGCACCTGTGCACACAAACACACGTGTTAGTCAGTGTTATACTTTTCAGTATTATACCGTATTTGTCTGTTTGTGAAGAACACAAACACACACAGACACACCTCCGCTGGTGACGATACACAGTGTGTTCCCCTCATCATAGATGTTTACGGAGTAATTGAGCATCTCAGCATATCCCAGTGTGGCGTACTCCTGTCTCTCTCTGTATGAGCCGAGAACGCTGCAGGACGACAGGTCACCTGACTCCGAGGTGTCCACCACAGCCCTGTATCACACACACACACACACACGCACACTGTCAGTCATCTTACAACACATTTACCTGTATGCAAATCCTTGTCTGTCTTGATATAGAACATTTATACGACACCTCCAGACAGAACGGATGTTAATACCAGCTGGAGCACAATAAAGTACATTAGGTGGCTGCTTGTTTATCTGCGGAAGGTTCTGACCTCCATGTGACCCCATCATGCCACGACACGCAATCATAAATGGGTCCCGGGTCACTGTACTTCTTCTCTAGAGATCCTAACAGCTCCACGTGACACTGCAATTCCTCCTTCTGCAGCTTCTCCATCTGAAAAACATTCACAAAGTTCAGCTACTATTACGTGTGTAATATCCACATAATTGCACATATTTAACCCAAAAATCAACACAGTAACACACTTGAAACTTCCTGTTAATTCGGTGAAACTGAAGGCTCCAGTTATAATGATCTTATAAAGATGAAAGCGGACGTTTGATATGCTAGTTGTGATGTTGAGTTGTGACCTGTGATGGGTTTGGATGAGTCTGCTCGAACTCTTCTGTCCTGCGGCTGGCATCTGCCAGAGCGGCTCTGTGTGCTGGATCCCACAGCTTCTCTTTACGCTCTTTCTGTTACAGATGTAATTAGCACACGTGTGGAATTACACACAAAATACACCAAAACACGTATTTGTTCACAGTCAATAGATCATGTATTACCTGTATTCTCTCTTTAAGAGCTTTAGGGAAAAAATCATAACCGTTCTTTATTCCGATGTGATACTTCCCTGATGGGTTCACCCAGGTGGCGGGCATCTGAAGAGAAACAGGATAAAAACTCGTGTTATTGACATTCAAAGGACTGTCTGATCTCATGAAACCTGTCAAGAACATATCTGTGTCAAATCTAAAAATAGCTGATTTTTTTGGCATTGTCATATCGTCATTACTTTCATGACAATTAACCCTTGAGATTTCGTTTTTATTATTTCATCACTCCACAGAAATAGAGTAAATGTGCATCTCATCCTCTGTATCAATTACCTTAGCTGCATGCTAAAACATGCTAGAAACACTTATCAACATCTAGCTACATACCAAAACATGTTAACATTGCCTAGTTTGATGCAAGCAACATGCTAGCAAAACCTAGCTATATGCTAAAACATGTTGCAATGCATAGCTTGATTGTATCAACATTTTAAAACATGCTAGCAACATGCTACCAATGCCTAGCCACATGCTAGAACATGATAGCAACACCTAGAAACATGCTAGCAATGCCAAGCTACATGTTGACATTGTCTAGATTAATGCTAAAACATGTTAGCATGTTAAACAAGCTAGCAATGCCTAGCCACATGCTAGAACATGATAGCAACTCCTAGAAACATGCTAGCAATGCCAAGCTACATGTTGACATTGTCTAGATTAATGCTAAAACATGTTAGCATGTTAAAGAAGCTACCAATGCCTAGCCACATGCTAGAACATGATAGCAACACCATGATAGCAACACCATGATAGCGCTGTTAAACACAGTGTACACTAATGTGTACTTTCTAGGAAGTGCGCGTCTCCTCTGTGTCACTGCATGTATGAACCAGGAACGTTTGCCATTACACAATCGTTTAAAGTGAAACTGAAGCTCTGCGTTCACTGTCAAAGTTTATACTTGTTTGTTTATATCTTCTCGGGACGAACAAACCTGCTGACAGCGAGCGCATCCGAGTGCTTCACGCGGGAGCTGGCTGACGTCCCGCGGTGCGGCTCAATGACACAGACGCACCGTTCATGGCATCTATACAGTATATTCACTTAAAACTCCATTATTTGGCATTAAAATGTGATTGGAATTTGAATGCCCAATAATCACGATCAGACGGTTATTTAATAATTCATGACAGGCCTAGTCGTGCATTTGTGGCATGATGTTGATTACCACAAAAATACATTTTCGACTTGTTCCTCCTTTTCTTTAATAAAAGCACAAATGTGTGTTCCAGCGAGACACTTACAATGGAAGTCAATGGGGGCCATTTTTGGAGGGTTTAAAGGCAGAAATGTGACGCTTATAATTTTATTAAAGCACTTTCATTAATTCTTCTGTATTATTTGAGCTGTAAAATTGTTTAAATCGTCATTTTACTTCATGGCAACGAGCGACGAGTTTAAATAATTTTACATTATGCCACAAATGCTGTCAATTGAGATGAGCTTGTGTTGAACCCGGAATATTCCTTTAATTATTTAGTAAATATTATTGCATTACATTAACGAGTATCTAATGAGAATCACCTTTGAAAATGAATCTCCAGGTGCATGAATTAAAGTAATCAGAATTTGGAATGAAAATGTGCTAAAATGTGAAATAAAAGTCTTAATGGTCCAAAAAATAGGCTTTATTTCCTCTTATAAATATTCCATCTTATTTTTATCTTTTAGTTTTGGGGCTGATATGTAACCTGGACACGTTTTGGTGGCATTTAGAAACGGTTTTTGTAACCCGAGTCAGCTTCTGAAACATTTCTCAGGTAAAACAGAGGATGTGTTACAGTGACCCTTAATAAAAAGACGAAATTTGAGAGCTCTCACTTTGAGCGTGCGTCCGCTCAGTCCGATTACTGTCCCGTCCTTCACCTCCACCACGCTTGACATGTTCACATCGCCGCTGCCCGTCGTGTCGATGATGTCAATGATCTTGGGTTTCCCGTCTGTTGTGAACTACATGAAACAACAAAAGAAAATGAGATACTTTAATATCAAGCTTCACAACACTCATATCAGATAACATGAAAACCGACCTCAGTAGTGTAGAACTAACAGAACTGTTGAGTGATGCCTCAAAACAGCTGTGTGAATCATGTTCTGGTTTTGATGGACAGTGACCCATGACACCACAAACCACCTGTGTCTTAGTAGTGAACTGTCAGTGTAGTGAGCTGTCTTTATAGGGAGCTGTCTAGGTAGTGAACTGTCTTTGTAGTGAACTGTCTTTGTATTGAAGTGTCTTTGTAGTGAGCCGTCTAGGTAGCGAGTCGTCTAGCTAGTGAACTACTGAGCTGTCTTTGTAGTGAAGTGTCTTTGTAGTGAAGTGTCTTTGTAGTGAGCCATCTAGGTAGTAAGCCATCTGGGTAATGAACTACTGAGCTGTCTTTGTAGTGAAGTGTCTTTGTAATGAACTACTGAACTGTCTTTGTAGTGAGCCATCTAGGTAGTGAGCCTTCTAGGTAGTGAGCTGCCTAGGTAGTGAACTACTGAGCTGTCTTTGTAGTGAGCTGTCTTTGTAGTGAAGTGTCTATGTAGTGAAGTGTCTTTGTAGTGAACTACTGAACTGTCTTTGTAGTGAGCTGTCTTTGTAGTGAGCCATCTAGGTAATGAACTACTGGGCTGTCTTTGTAGTGAGCCATCTTTGTAGTGAACTGTCTTTGTAGTGAGCCGTCTAGGTAGTGAACTACTGAGCTGTCTTTGTAGTGAACTGTCTTTGTAGTGAACTGTCTTTGTAGTGAGCCGTCTAGGTAGTGAACTACTGAGCCGTCTTTGTAGTGAGCCGTCTAGGTAGTGAACTGTCTGTCTAGGTAGTGAACTGCTGACCTAGACAGTAATATTGGGCATCTTTGGCAAAGTGCTGCCCAAGTAGGCAGCTCATTGGGTTTTAAAACAAAGCCATTAATACAATTCTTGGCTATGGTCAAGTGATGGTATCAGATGGTAAATCAATGGTATCGAATGATTACCATATTCATGATATTTATAACAGTTCTATAAAGAATACAACAGTATTTCCATAGCAAATGTTTAATACAACTTGATCCTAAATGGGTAAAAATAAATAAATAAATAAATAAATAAGACGGTATTACCAGGGCACATGACCCCAAAACATATGATTTTGTTATGGTATATGTCCAAAAATAGGTGATATTAGCATGGCACATCACTGTAAGTGCAGCTCCATTCATGAGAATGACACAGCTTGTCAATTCACTTTTGTATTTTACAGCTTTATTCTCCTTCATGAAATCCAGACGAGTCCGTGTTTCACTCTTTAAATACAACACCGGTGTTCCGGTAAGGTCAGGTCTTTCTGTTCCGTTAAAACCGGGAGTAAAAATCACTGCGGCCTACATCTAAGCCACAGCCACGGGCTCGATTTACCTGCATGCCCGGGGCCCCTGGGTCCACCCCGGTGTCGAGGATGGCGATGAGTACACCCCTGCCATCGTACTCCGGGAACTTGGTGAGGAAAGACGCAGCGCCGGTCTCTTTCTTGGGAAGCAGCCCGTGGAACGGGAACGGATTTTCATTGGAATGAGCAGCCATGACCGAACACAGAGAGAGAATAAACACAACAACAGCGGCGGAACCGGAGGAGCGGACACAATGAACGTCGCTCTTAAAGGTGCAGCGACACTAATCTCAGTCACCATAAAGACACACTATAAAACTTCAACTTCAATTTAAAGTAATTTATTGACATGATTACTTTTGCTTAACTATGTCATAACATTGTACAGAAATGCAAACATAATCTCTCTAGTCTACTGTACTGTTCTAATGGTTACAAGGGTCCGAAATTAAGGGGGGCTTGTGGTAAAAAATTACCCAAAAGTGACAAAAATGCCCCTGACATTCAAAATGTGGGACAAAACAATGGTAATATATATTATGCATCTAATTATTTATATTGAGAGCCATATGTAAATTAATTGATTAAATGTAATTTATTTCACCAAACACTCACATATTTGGGTTTTAGAGACCCGGCGTGTATATCGACCTATAACAAACATACAGAATGCCCTGATAGTGTCAAATATTCCAATTATTTTCAAGACAATTAGAAAATAATAAAATAAAATATATTTTGATGTTTCATTTTTCATATATCAAAGAGATGATGGAACAAATCAAACACATATTGACCTACACATATTCTACACACATTCTACACATATTCTACACATGTTCTACACATATTCTACACATATTCTACACACATTCTACACATATTCTACACACATGCTACACATATTCTACACATGTTCTACACATATTCTACACATATTCTACACACATTGACCTACACATATTCTACACATATTCTACAGAACCTATAACAAACATACAGAATGCCCAGATAGTGTCAAATATTCCTATTATTTTCAAGACAATTAGAAAATAATAAAATAAAATATATTTTGATGTTTCATTTTTCATATATCAAAGAGATGATGGAACAAATCAAACACATATTGACCTACACATATTCTAAACACATTCTACACATATTCTACACATATTCTACACATGTTCTACACATATTCTACACACATATTCTACACATATTCTACACATATTCTACACACATTCTACACATATTCTACACATATTCTACACACATTCTACACATAGTCTACACATGTTCTACACATATTCTACACATATTCTACACACATTGACCTACACATATTCTACATACATTCTACACATATTCTACACACATTGACCTACACATATTCTACACATATTCTACATACATTCTACACATATTCTACACATATTCTACACACATTGACCTACACATATTCTACACACATTCTACACATATTCTACACACATTGACCTACACATATTCTACACATATTCTACACATATTCTACACACATTGAGTTACACATATTCTACACACATTCTAAACATATTTTACACACATTGACCTACACATATTCTACACACATTCCACACATATTCTACACACATTGACCTACACATATTCTACACATATTCTACACATATTCTACACACATTGACCTACACATATTCTACACATATTCTACACACATTGACCAACACATATTCTACACACATTCTACACATATTCTACACACATTGACCTACACATATTCTACACATATTCTACATATATTCTACACACATTGACCTACACATATCCTACACATATTCTACACATATTCTACACGACCTATAACAAACATACAGAATGCCCAGATAGTGTCAAATATTCCAATTATTTTCAAGACAATTAGAAAATAATAAAATAAAATATATTTTGATGTTTCATTTTTCATATATCAAAGAGATGATGGAACAAATCAAACACATATTGACCTACACACATTCTACACATATTCTACACATATTCTACACATATTCCACACACATTAACCTACACATATTCTACATACATTCTACACATATTCTACACATATTCTACACACATTGACCTACACATATTCTACACACATTCTACACATATTCTACACACATTGGCCTACACATATTCTACATACATTCTACACATATTCTACACATATTCTACATACATTCCACACATATTCTACACACATTGAGTTACACATATTCTACACATATTCTACACACATTGACCAACACATATTCTACACACATTGACCTACACATATTCTACATATATTCTACACACATTGACCTACACATATCCTACACATATTCTACACATATTCTACATACATTCTATACATATTCTACACACATTGACCTACACATATTCTACATACATTCTACATATATTCTACATATATTCTACACACATTGACCTACACATATCCTACACATATTCTACACATATTCTACATACATTCCACACATATTCTACACACATTGAGTTACACATATTCTACACATATTCTACACACATTGACCAACACATATTCTACACACATTGACCTACACATATTCTACATATATTCTACACACATTGACCTACACATATCCTACACATATCCTACACATATTCTACACATATTCTACACACATTCTATACATATTCTACACACGTTGACCTACACATATTCTACATACATTCTACTCATATTCTACACACATTGACCTACACATATTCTACACATATTCTACATACATTCCACACATATTCTACACACATTGAGTTACACATATTCTACACACATTGACCTACACATATCCTACACATATTCTACATACATTCTATACATATTCTACACACATTGACCTACACATATTCTACATACATTCTACATATATTCTACATATATTCTACACACATTGACCTACACATATCCTACACATATTCTACACATATTCTACATACATTCCACACATATTCTACACACATTGAGTTACACATATTCTACACATATTCTACACACATTGACCAACACATATTCTACACACATTGACCTACACATATTCTACATATATTCTACACACATTGACCTACACATATCCTACACATATCCTACACATATTCTACACATATTCTACACACATTCTATACATATTCTACACACATTGGCCTACACATATTCTACATACATTCTACACATATTCTACACACATTGACCTACACATATTCTACACATATTCTACACATTTTCTACACACATTGACCTACACATATTCTACACATATTCTACACACATTGACCTACACATATCCTACACATATTCTACACATATTCTACACACATTGACCTACATATATTCTACACATATTCTACACACATTGACCTACACATATTCTACACATATTCTACACACATTCTACACATATTCTATACATATTGAGTTACACATATTCTATACATATTGAGTTACACATATTCTACACATATTCTATACATATTGAGTTACACATATTCTACACATATTCTACACATATTGAGCTACACATATTGAGATACTGTAATGTCTGAGGTTGCCAGTTTAACCTGCCTTACCGAGTGTTTTTCCATAACTATTGTTTATTGATGATCATTGCCGGTTTTTCTGGATTTACTGCTTTTTGGATTACTGTTTTGCTTTGTTTGCCTGGTTGGATTGTCTATTTGGTTTATTGGATTTATCTGCCTGCTGTTTTGGCTTGTTTGCTTGTGTCTCTTTTAATAAACTTCCTGCACATGGATTCTAAATTGTTATGGAAGGGCAAAAAATAAAAAATAAAAGACACTATTACATACAATTTTAAATATTTAGAAAAAAATACCTTTATTGCAAACAAAGTAAATGCCCATGAAAATTACATCCATTGGGCAATTATTGCCCCTTTAAGGAAAAGTTAATTTCTGACACTTATGGATACCATAGTACAATTTTGCAAGGAAAACATCAAGTTTAAGTCGTAATATTAGTATATTATTATTATTATTATTATTATTATTATTAGTGTGTCCCACCACTAGATGTCTATATTGTTCCAACTATGAAATATAAGTGCAGAGAACAAGAGGACTAGTTTAATCATGAAGTGTGAAGTGTGAAAAACCCGTCCTGAGTGGCTTTCTACATGTGTTAAAGAGCATTAGCAATGAAGATGTGCTGATATGAATGTTAATTTGAGAAGTGTTATAAACACAACCAGGTTTCTCTTTGTGTTTGGCCGTTTACGGTCAGTTATCATTGAAAAGCACACGTATCATTGCATGACTGAACTTATCTTGAGAAACTGCCGTTTGTATGCCTGTTAGATGATCACAGTTTTAAACATGTAATCATTAAAAATTCTAATTTTGTAATTAAATATATTAATATGT
>JAVLUX010000006.1:55025000-55035000 GCA_032164185.1 Moxostoma hubbsi
CCCCTTTCTAAAGTAACTCCGCCCCCTCTGTAGTTCCCCCGCCCTTTTGGGAGAACAGCTGCCAGGCCTAGCTAAAGAAGTGGTAACTCCGCCTCATTCTGGAGTAACCACGCCCTCTTTTGAATACCCACCCCCATTTGGAAATCTCCGGCCTACATGGGCTAATTTAGATCTGGGGTTCAAAGAATATAATGTCTATAAATCATGGTATTATCATTGCACATCTTTAAACATATGGCATTATTATTTATATTCTAGCAGATCAGGGCACATTTGTAATATTTACACAGATTCCTTGTATGTGTAAGAATACCTGGCAATAAAGCTGATTCTGAAACGTGTTGGAAGTGTACAACCAAACGAGCATTCGACGCGAACAAAATACATGTGTGGCCAGCTGCGCGCTCTCGTTGCGTCGCGTCGCTCTCAACGCAGATGAGAAAACAGAGCAACGGGACACGCCCACTTTACAACGCATCATGGATCTTATCCAATCAGCGCGCGAGAAATCCTAGCAGACCCCTCCCCCTCAAGAAACGTTCGCGTTTGAGCTGTGCGTTCGCGCGAGCGGCTCAGTCCGGGGGTGAGTCACCGTCAGCGCTGGAACGGAGAGACGGACAGACCGTGGCGGATTGTGAGCGGAAAACGAGCATGGCGGTCGAAGAGGAAGGTCTTCGAGTTTTCCAGAGTGTCAAAATAAAAATCGGTGAGTTCTGAAGCGTGATGAAAGCGAGTGTTATTGCACGAGAACACTTTCTGTATGTGCGCGAGACGATGTGCGCTTTATAGAGAAACACGAGAATGAATGTGCTGCTGTTACAGCTTCTTCTTCTTCTTCTTCTTCTGCTATTCCTCTCTCTCTATGTAAGGCACAGTTGATCATATCTAATATTAATATTCCGATATCAGCTGTGTTGCATTAGTTTGAAATAGCTGTACATCCAGCTGCATGCAAACAATTCCTCTCCATCTATGTGTGCATTCATAACCACATTTATAACTCAATATGCTCATATAGGAAGACATTAGTGATAGTGTTGGACAAATGTGCATTGAATGCAAAATCCAGCTGTGGATGTTTAGAAAGAGGAGAACATTTGAGGTCTGGACTCGTAAATGATGTTGCTGTTGTTTGTCGGGTGTTCTTCATTACAACTAATGAAACATTGATGAAATCAGAAATTCTTTCTGGACAGATATAGAACAGTTAGTCTATTTTCATTCTGACTGGTGGCATGTGGTTTGTCAGTGGATTAACTGATGTAAACATGAACTAACAGTGAGACAGAAGAGGATCTCTTTCTATCTTTCTCTATTTCAGTTAAATTGTGCTTTATTGACATGACTATAACTGGATATTTGTATTGTGTGAAGTATTTTCAATGGTACAGTGATGATATTAGATGGTATTAACACAGTAATATATACATTGGCACTGAAGGATCACTATATTTATATTATATGGTATTTAAATGGCACTCCAAGATATTTCAATGAATAAAAAACATGGTACCATGTCTAAAAATATTAATATTCCATGATATTTATGTGGTACTTCAAGGCACTATAAAGAATACCATGGATTTACCGTGGGATATGTTCAAAACATGCCATTATTAGCATGATACATGTATATAAACATGCCATTATTACCATGATACACGTATAAAAACATGCCATTATTAGCATGATACATGTATATAAACATGCCATTATTACCATGATACATGTCCAAAAACATGTCATTATTACGATGATACATATCCAAAAACTTGTCATTATTACCATGATACATGTATATAAACATGCCATTATTAGCATGATACATGTATAAAAACATGTCATTATTACCATAATACATGTATATAAACATGCCATTATTAGCATGATACATGTCCAAAAACATGCCATTATTACCATGATACATGTCCAAAAACATGTCATTATTACCATGATACATGTATATAAACATGCCATTATTAGCATGATACATGTCCAAAAACATGCCATTATTACCATGATACATATCCAAAAACTTGTCATTATTACCATGATACATGTATATAAACATGCCATTATTACCATGATACACGTATAAAAACATGCCATTATTAGCATGATACATGTATATAAACATGCCATTTTTACCATGATACATGTCCAAAAACATGTCATTATTACGATGATACATATCCAAAAACTTGTCATTATTACCGTGATACATGTATATAAACATGCCATTATTAGCATGATACATGTATAAAAACATGTCATTATTACCATAATACATGTATATAAACATGCCATTATTAGCATGATACATGTCCAAAAACATGCCATTATTACCATGATACATGTCCAAAAACATGTCATTATTACCATGATACATGTATATAAACATGCCATTATTAGCATGATACATGTCCAAAAACATGCCATTATTACCATGATACATATCCAAAAACTTGTCATTATTACCATGATACATGTATAAAAACATGCCATTATTACCATGATACATGTCCAAAAACATGTCAATATTACCATGATACATGTATATAAACATGCCATTATTACCATGATACATATCCAAAAACTTGTCATTATTACCATGATACATGTATAAAAACATGCCATTATTAGCATGATACATGTCCAAAAACATGCCATTATTACCATGATACATATCCAAAAACTTGTCATTATTAGCATGATACATGTATAAAAACATGCCATTATTACCATGATACATGTATAAAAACATGCCATTATTAGCATAATACATGTATAAAAACATGCCATTATTACCATGATACATGTCCAAAAACATGCCATTATTAGCATGATACATGTCCAAAAACATGCCATTATTAGCATGATACATGTATAAAAACATGCCATTATTAGCATGATACATGTATAAAAACATGCCATTATTACCATGATACATGTATAAAAACATGCCATTATTAGCATGATACATGTATAAAAACATGCCATTATTACCATGATACATGTATAAAAACATGCCATTATTAGCATGATACATGTCCAAAAACATGCCATTATTACCATGATACATATCCAAAAACTTGTCATTATTACCATGATACATGTATATAAACATGCCATTATTACCATGATACACGTATAAAAACATGCCATTATTAGCATGATACATGTATATAAACATGCCATTTTTACCATGATACATGTCCAAAAACATGTCATTATTACGATGATACATATCCAAAAACTTGTCATTATTACCATGATACATGTATATAAACATGCCATTATTAGCATGATACATGTATAAAAACATGTCATTATTACCATAATACATGTATATAAACATGCCATTATTAGCATGATACATGTCCAAAAACATGCCATTATTACCATGATACATGTCCAAAAACATGTCATTATTACCATGATACATGTATATAAACATGCCATTATTAGCATGATACATGTCCAAAAACATGCCATTATTACCATGATACATATCCAAAAACTTGTCATTATTACCATGATACATGTATAAAAACATGCCATTATTACCATGATACATGTCCAAAAACATGTCATTATTACCATGATACATGTATATAAACATGCCATTATTAGCATGATACATGTCCAAAAACATGCCATTATTACCATGATACATATCCAAAAACTTGTCATTATTACCATGATACATGTATAAAAACATGCCATTATTACCATGATACATGTATAAAAACATGCCATTATTAGCATAATACATGTATAAAAACATGCCATTATTACCATGATACATGTCCAAAAACATGCCATTATTAGCATGATACATGTCCAAAAACATGCCATTATTAGCATGATACATGTATAAAAACATGCCATTATTAGCATGATACATGTATAAAAACATGCCATTATTACCATGATACATGTATAAAAACATGCCATTATTAGCATGATACATGTATAAAAACATGCCATTATTACCATGATACATGTATAAAAACATGCCATTATTACCATGATACATGTCCAAAAACATGCCATTATTAGCATGATACATGTATAAAAACATGCCATTATTACCATGATACATGTATAAAAACATGCCATTATTACCATGATACATGTCCAAAAACATGCCATTATTAGCATGATACATGTATAAAAACATGCCATTATTAGCATGATACATGTATAAAAACATGCCATTATTACCATGATACATGTCCAAAAACATGCCATTATTAGCATGCTACATGTATAAAAACATGCCATTATTACCATGATACATGTATAAAAACATGCCATTATTAGCATGATACATGTATAAAAACATGCCATTATTACCATGATACATGTATAAAAACATGCCATTATTAGCATGATACATGTCCAAAAACTTGCCATTATTACCATGATACATGTATAAAAACATGCCATTATTAGCATGATACATGTATAAAAACATGCCATTATTAGCATGATACATGTCCAAAAACATGCCATTATTACCATGATACATGTATAAAAACATGCCATTATTAGCATGATACATGTATAAAAACATGCTATTATTACCATGATACATGTATAAAAACATGCCATTATTAGCATGATACATGTCCAAAAACATGAAATTTACAGGACATTTATGTGGATATATTGAAGCAACATCTCAAGACATCAGACAGGAAGTTAAAGCTCGTTCACAAATGGGTGATCAAGCTTTAACTTCCTGTTTGATGTCTTGAGATGTTGCTTCAATATATCCACATAATGTTCCTTCCTAATGATGTCATCATCTATTTAGTGAAGTGCACCCGTCCCTCCTGCAGCAAACACCCCCACAACATGATGCTGCCACCCCCCACAACATGATGCTGCCACCCCCCAAAACATGATGCTGTACCCCCCACAACATGATGCTGCACCCCCCAAAACATGATGCTGTACCCCCCACAACATGATGCTGTACCCCCCACAACATGATGCTGTACCCCCCACAACATGATGCTGTACCCCCCAAAACATGATGCTCCACCCCCACAACATGATGCTGTACCCCCCAAAACATGATGCTGTACCCCCACAACATGATGCTGTACCCCCCAAAACATGATGCTGTACCCCCACAACATGATGCTGTACCCCCCAAAACATGATGCTCCACCCCACAACATGATGCTGTACCCCCCAAAACATGATGCTCCACCCCCACAACATGATGCTGTACCCCCCAAAACATGATGCTCCACCCCCAAAACATTATGCTGTACCCCCCAAAACATGATGTCCACCCCCACAACATGATGCTGTACCCCCCAAAACATGATGCTCCACCCCCAAAACATGATGCTGCCAACCCCAAAACATTATGCTGTACCCCCCAAAACATGATGCTCCACCCCCAAAACATTATGCTGTACCCCCCAAAACATGATGCTGTACCCCCACAACATGATGCTGTACCCCCCAAAACATGATGCAGCACCCCCCAAAACATGATGCTGCACCCCCAGAACATGATGCTGTACCCCCCAAAACATGATGCTGCATCCCCATGCTTCACGGTTGGGATGCTGTTCTTCACCCTTTTTCCTCCAAACATAATGATGGTCATTATGGCCAAACAGTTCAATATGTGTTTCATCAGACCAGAGGACATTTCCCCAAAAGTGAGATCTTTGTCCCCATGTGCACTTGCAAACTGTAGTCTGGCTTGTTTATGGTGGTTTTGTAGCAGCGGCTTCTTCCTTGCTGAGCAGCCTTTCAGGTGATGTCCATATAGGACTCGTTTTGCTGTGGATCTAGATACTCGTCCACCTGTTTCCTCCAGCATCTTCACAAGATCCTTTGCTGTTGTTCTGGGATTGATTTGCACTTTTCACACAAACTACGTTCATCTCTAGGAGACAGAATGCGTCTGAATGCGGTATTTATACCTCCGATCCGCTGGAATTATGATATAGTCAATTAAAAGTGACACAATCGGTCTGTAAACAATTGTTGGAAAAATGACTCGTGTCATGCACAAAGTAGATGTCCTAAACGACTCGCCAAAACTATAATTAGCTAATATGAAATCTGTGGAGTGGTTAAAAAAGTGCACGTAAGTGCACGTAAACGTCTGACTTCAACTGAATTTATTGTATATGTGAGGTATAGAATCGTTCAGTGTGTGTTTTGTGTCAGTTGTCATTCAGTTCTTATTTTTGTTCAGATTAAAGCAGCGTGCGCACACACATAGCCCAGCAGGTCTAATCTCTATATATGCCACAATATACGCGCTTCAGCTGTGGATTGCCATGGCACGTGTTTCACTTTCAGCGTGAAGCCCCTTCATTTCTATTTGTACCAGTGTACAGTTGGGTACTTTTTAGTTCAGACATCAATCAAGACTGACATCAGCGCTTGAACTGAATGTGTTAAAATTCATAAATGTACCACACTAACCATAGATGTCATCCGGTACTCTGACGGTTCCATACAGATGCTGATCAAAAGAATACTGAGTCCTAAAAATGGAGTCCTGATTTTGAGTTTTGTTGCATCATCAGATAATGTAACGTCCCTCTGTGGCTGTTTTGAATTTTTAGCCCAGATCGCTTCACCGTCATTTCACAGAGTTTCAGATGTTTTGGAGAAGTAGTTTCTGTATTTCCTCGGATTAACAGCTTCATTTCGTGGTCCATCGAATAGTGAGAGAAACTGTGATCTTTCAGTAAAATCGTGTCTGTGGTACAATAGATATTATCACTGGTGTGAGGGGCGTTCACACGCTGCTTTAGAGCGATTCTCTATGGTTAGTTGAGCAAATATACATAAATATCCCGCTAAATTGTCATTATACTAAACGGTTTTAAGTCTTTCTTTCTCATTGTCAATGCAAAGTAATCGCTGCTGGTTTGAATACAGGTAATGAAAGCTATAAAATAGAGAATTACTTCATGAACCGCTCCCCTTTTATCATTGTGCCCTTGAGCATTGGACCGTTCATATACGGAGAGTTGCTTTGGGTAATAAACATTCAGTACCTGTCAAGTGTCAAAGCAAAATACACAAATGACTGGAAGTCATTGTTAAAAAAGTGCCGTATGGGACTTACAGGTGAAGTTAACGGGGCCGGTCCATAAACACTAACACACACACACACACACACACACACACACACACACACTGTTTCAACAGTATATATACATTTTAGCTTGATTTTAGTGTAATAAAATCGCCTTCTAACAGTACATGTGTAAAATCATGTCTGACATCAGGATTACAGGGTTTTGTTGTCATGGCAACAAGGTTGTAATATTGATTAAAGCCTGTAAGTTTATGTTTAAGGATCGACCCCATTCACTTCCTGTGCGAACTGCTGTACGTGTCAAAACGTTTAGCGATATTGCTGATGGAAACGCTAATTATTGCTAACATTTCACAAGTGTTGACACAGTACTTAAGCGCATAAACCGCCATGTCGATACATCAAGGGTTAATGAAAACTAGTTTGAAAACTGTTTTTGATGAGAAAAATGGCATTCACGCCCAAAAAATGCAGCGTCACATTTTACGTCGATTTACATCACGCGTGTCCTCACAAACCTCACAGCGGACAGGAACACAAACCTCAACTTCACTACAGAAAACGTCATTTCCTTTATTCTTGATGGACGTTTTACCAATCTTTCACACACAAATAACCCCATTTTATATGAATCCAGTGCGATTGACATGCTGGTAAAAACAGTGACTCTGTCCAGACTGTAAACCTGTTATTTACGGTTGTTTAAAGCTGCGTTCACACTGCCAGCGACATCGCGCGCGACAGCGACACCATCCCATTCATTTTCAATGAGAGCACAGCGACGTCCAGCAACACGAGCTGTCGCGACCGTTGGCGACCATATGTGGGCGTGTCCAGCGACACGTCAAGGTTGAGACAAGTTCAACTTTATTCAAATGATGAGCGACTTACAGGAGCAACAGCCAATAGGAGAGAAGACGGGAGCGCTCACGTGATCGTTCTCTCTCTCTCAGCTCCTGCAGTCACGGAAAGTTCAGCGGACACACCTCTGCTCATCAAACTGGGTCCCGTCAAGCCGGAAGTACAGCTGAAACCGGACATCATCCAACCGCAGCTCCTGTACCATCCTGTAATGGTTTAGTGGACCCAGACAGACCGCCGTTTGCGTTGACGCCGCAGATAAACAGCCGCTATGGCAAAGACCACGCCTTGTTTCTCGCTCATCTTTGATATAAAGGATTTTATGTACCGATTCCATTTATATTTAGTCTTTTCCCTCCGAAATGTTTGTTTTTAGAGGCAAGAAAACTGATTCGCTGTCAACAGCAATGGAATGGCATCCGTGAATGTCATTTATAAACGTTGCCAGGCAACCAGTAGTGCGACCTAGCCAAAGTCACTGGCAGTGTGAACGTAACTTAAGTTCTCCGAGTGTTTGAAGTGGATGTTGGGATGTTGGAAGGTGGCTGAAAGGACTGCAGATAACGCTGACTGTTGCGTTTGGTCTCAAGCGCTTCATGTTATCCGCTGTTTATTCAGCGTGTTTATTTATGGTCAGAGAAACGAGTGAAGACGAGTGTTGAAGATTTGATGTGTTGTCCGGACGCCGCAGCCCCACGTTTCACAACATGTTTTCTGCAGGTACAAATAAAATGACGTAATGTGAACGGATTGTCCATATCTGGAGTTCAAGAGTGTAAAATAGGATTAGGCGCACTAATCTCAGGTCAAAGTCTCGACCTTTCCTCACGGAAGCGGCGGCTCCCTGCTCGTTTGGCCTCATATATGGTTTCCTGATGAAGCACATGTCTAGAGGAAACGCTGTCGGGCTTTCAGAGGTCACGAGCGTCTGGGAGATGGAGCAAAGAGGAAACAGGAAACTGTTCCAAATCACTTCCTGATTTGGCTGAATGATCTACAAATGTGTTTTTTTTCCATATTCCTGGGAAGCAGCGCTAATGCAAACCAGACGTATGTACGTCTATAAAACAACGTTGTGGTTGACTTCACCGAGGCCGTGCAGACTATTGGTTAACACTCATCAAATATCTTAATAGCAATTTAGGCAGTTGTCGTATGCAGCCTAGTTATTGATCACGGTAGTTTAATGTTGATGCAATACAGGTTACATTAGGGATTTAAGAATGAAGCCTAAACATTGAGACAAGGAGGAAGTGATGTCACAGTATTTATCCCCAAGAGTACCAGTCATGACTCAGTTCCCAGTTGAGCGACTGGACTAGTTTTCACATTCAGTGGTATTTAGGGGAACTCCTGGGACACTCATCAATCTGTAATTTGATGTAATGAATGAGGCGGTTTCCTGTCCAAACAACGTTTGACCAATAATTCAGATTGTGTAAACTTCAGTAGCAAGAATAATAGAGTTGGTTTGGTTTGATCCATTTTTGTGAACCAGTTCAACCAGTCTGTTGTATTTAGACCCAACTCACTAAATCACTGATTACAGTGGCAAGAAAAAGTAAGTGAACCCTTGGATTTAATAGCGGGTCGATCTTCGTTTGACTACAGTAACCTCAACCAAGTGTTTCCGGTAGCTGCGGATTCGACCTGCACAACGTTGACTTGTGTATTAAATGTGTTCAACAATAATACAATAATTAGTGTGTAATTAGTTAAAACAGATTGTGTTTGTTCATTATTTAAACTTAGATGAAGATCAAACATTTAAAGGCAGATTTGTACATAAATGCAGGTCATTCCAAAGTGTTCACATACTGTTTCTTGTCATTGTAGATCAATATCACTGTTTATTATTACTAGTGTGTATTGATATAATGGCGCATAAATTAATATCATTAAATATCCTTCTTTGCTTCAGGGTAAAGCAGTGTGGAAAACATGCCCTGATGGAGAAAAGTCACACTTTTAAGCTTCATCAGTCTCACGGATTTGAATAATCCATTTTTTATGATAATGACAGATGATCAACAAACAGGAAGTCCCACC